>JAHSUH010005354.1:0-24724 GCA_025388415.1 Cynanchum wilfordii | reverse complement strand
TTCGATCTACTTAAGAATGAATAAAACCTGATAGCAATCAATGGAGGATGAACTCTCTTCAAGATTGCATAGCTACAAGGTAGCAACTATATATGTATACGAGATAGAAAAGAGAGTTGAGTGAATTTAGAGATAAATAGGATAAAGTAATGGATAGCTATGACAGCAAAGTTTGCCTGATTCCCATGAACGCGGTCGTGCGGTACACACAATCGAATTCTACTTTTTTTGAAGCTAATGTATTCCAAACAATTTATATAGAGTAAAATTTGTCTGGAACAATCATTATCCACTCAATACATCAATTGAGACAACAATGTCTTACCGGAACATTTAACATCTATTTAATTAAGCGATTATAATCCCTATGTTGGAACATCCAGTTTCTATCATGCCATGATCATTTAGCACATATGAACCTGTTTGGAACTTCCAGAATCTACTCAAGTAAGCATAGTAGTCCTAAACTAGAACATCCAGTCTCTTAAATAAACGTGAAAATCCTATTCTGGAGCATCCAGTTTCTAAATAAACAGAGTAGACATAAATTACGCCAAAAACCACATAAGACACCTTTAAAATAAAACACACAAACAAAAGACAAACAAAGAAAAACAAGAACAAGAAAAACAAAACAAAACAACGAAAATAAAAACATAGGGTTGCCTCCCTATAAGCGCTTCTTTACTGTCATTAAGCTGGACTGCCTTTCCTCCTCAGAAGGACTTCATGTTCGATTTTCTCGAACAATTCCCTGTAAAATTTCAACTTATGTTTGTTCACTTTGAATGATGTTTCACCCTTGTTCATTACTAACAAGCTCCCATGGCGAGACTTGTTTGATAATGAAGGAGTCTGTCCAATAGCTTTAAAACATCCTGAAAATATTTTCAAATGTGAATATAATAACATTGTATCCTCAAGTTGAAATTCCTTTAAACTGTCTATCATGCCAAATCCTATTTTTCCATTTAAAGCTCATTGAATCTATCATATTCATCAAATTCATTCAATTTTAGGATTCTATCCATGTACACAAAATGCTTTGTAATTCAACAAGTGAGTGCAGGGTGATCAATGTACATAGTAGTGTTAGACAAGATCAAATATATCAAATGCATATACAACATCTAGAATAGTATATCATTTGGAAATTCATCGCATATCCTTGTCCTCAAACAACTCTTACTGCATAATTACTAACATCACATATGATATACCAATTTCAACCAGGGGGATGTCATAATGGGTGCAGTAGTGAAAGAATTCCTTTAATAAGATTCATGCAAAAATGCCTTTATCGAACACAAAAAGAATATCTTTTCCAGTTAAGCATATGAGTCGTTTTTATGCATGTTTAAAACATAGATTCTAGATTTCACAAACAATGCATGAACATATATCAATCATAGGAAATCATCTATAAACTCCCTTAAACTCTCTTATCATGTTAAGAAAATAATATTGCTAGAACAGTTATCCAGAAAACAATAGAACATGTATGAGAGTAAAGGCTAGGATTGGTACCTGGAATATCAAAAATTTTATAAAGAAAAGCTCTTTTGTACCTCTTGAGTGCATTCAGTTGCAAATTCCTTTCGTTTCTCATTCAAATTGCAATTATAAACAAGGAAGTTCTTACCTTCATCTTAGGAATCCATAGCAAAGGTGGTATGGCAAGCCCTCTTTCGGTTTCATTTCGGTGGATCCTCGCACGATGAAGTCAAAAATTTTCAGTTTTTTGATAATACCAAAGATAGATTAGGCATGATGTTTCAATAAGATAAGAAGAAGGCAAAGAAAAAGAGTTCGAAAAATAATTTTATTTTATTTTATTTTTTTCGACACTAGATAATCTCTAGAGTTTTTCCTATTATGGTTTTAGAATGAATTTTCTAAAACTAGATGACCTTAATTATTAAATTTTAGATAATTTCTAAAATTAACAATTTAGGAAACCGTATACTTAGGAAAGTGAGGTCTAATTCCTCTAATCAAATCATAAAGGATAGATACTACCGTTACCAAATCATAAAGTTTCTAAAATTTTGATCAAGAATTTTAAAAATGTTATGAATTTTAGCATCCCCGACAACGGCGCCAAAAATCTGGTGTGTGTTTTGAGTGAGTAAAAATGAATATCAAATAAGGCAAATAAATCTCACAAAACAGTGTCACAAAATCAAACACAACTAAGGCAGAGTACCTATCGCATGCAGATAGTAACACGGGAGTACCACGATTTTAAATTTATAAATATCGTATCCACGGGAACGTTGGTGACGGCTGGTTAGTTTCTACCAATTATGACAATCTTTAAGGTTCAGGGAATTAGTCCTATGTGTCCATTCGATTCAAATAAGTTGTTTAAAGACTATTTAAAACAAGAATGGAAAATAATTAACTAAGATCTCTAATGAAGAACGTATGATTAATTAAGGTGAACAATGTTTGAAAGTTCGGTTTGCAAACAGATCTAAGACAATTATGAATTCGAATCGTCTTACTACCGTACCCAAGTTATCTAATGTGATTACCTCAATACGGGTCGTTGCAAGTAATCCTAAACCTTTGTAGATTAATTATTAAGTCGCGAATTTAATAAGTTAATCTTAAGATTTGCATTGATTACTAACTCGAGATTATTAGGCTGCCTAACCTCATTATGGTCGATGTAAGTTATTACACCTAATCCGGCAATTCATTAATTCTCCTATGGTCGGGTCTCCTTAACAAACCGTCAATTTAATTAACTATTGTAGTATCATGCATCAACCTAAGTTTCATAGCATAAACTCAATACGAGAATCAAATCGAAAGCGTAAAACAATAAGAAATTCATAATGAATATTAAAACATATCCTTTCCGGAAATATATAAATCATTAATCAATCAATCTAAATATAGAGAATCTTAGGACACAGAATCATAACATATAAAGGAAAAGTAATACAAGAACGAAAAGAAAAGGAAAGTGAAAGTTGCCGTGTTGCTCTCACTGCTTCCACGGACCGGCTTAATCCTCCGGGACCTCGCCGAGACTCGTACTCCGGATCCTTATCCCGGTCTACAGATCTTCAGCTACCACTCCCCTCAACTAAACTATAGGGTATCCCTTATGGTCGAGTCTCAACCCTACACTCGAGAAAAAAGAATAATGAAAACTGAATCTCGACTAGAGCTTATCACAAAATTCCTATTGGCTAGGAACTTGGAAATGCTCCTGTTCCGAGTGATTCCGGTGTGCTTCAACAACTGGGGGAGTGCATCTATTTATAGGAGTAGAAAAGGGGCTGAAAACAGTGAAAATTCGATGTGGGACGCCAAAAATACAGTCAACACGGGCTGCAACACGGGCAGGAACACGCCCGTGTTAGCCTTTTTTCCAAATATTGCACTTTTAGTCCCCGATTTCTTCATTTCTTCAATTTTGGTTCCTGAAACTTCCGAAATAAAAAACATAAGGAATTTGCGTAATTTCCAGTCAATTAAATCCAATTAACTCCATAATTAACTCGATTTGAACACAATTAATGTATAAAAACATGATATAAAATCGAGTTATCAAGCTCTACCTTCGTCCACCACCTACATTTGATAACACCAAGTCGGTTCTTTTCCTTTCTCTTGTTTTTATTTGTCCTACATCTATATTTGTTCTTTGTTACTCACATTGAGGACAATGTTGAATTCAAGTGTGAAAAATCTTTGTAAGGTTTTAGAATGATGCAATTGTCTTTAAATCGACCAAGATTAATTCAATTAGATCATTGACCAGTATAAGGTGTTCACTGAGTTCTTTCCCTAAGAAACCTAATCCGAATCAATTAATAAGAAATTAAAACAGTAAAAGGAGGGATTTTTAAATTGGAAAATTGTAAAAATAATAAACTAATAAATAAAAATGCAAATATCATGTTGAGAATTTCAATTCATGTTCTTCCTCATTCCTTGATAAATTTCTGAATTTAAGAACCAATTCCTTGATTGAAAGCTGAGTGGAATCCTTAATTAGCATTTGTATCCCCTACTAACACTCAGCTAGAATTTGATTAAACAACCAAAGGATATCTTAGACAATCGCCCAATCAATCAATCCAAGTTTAATCTAAGATTTGTGATAATATTAAGGTAATTCATCAATTAAAATATTTGTCCAAAATTGAAATCAATTGTAAATAATAAAATCTCAACTCTATCCAATCAACAATCATCAAAAGAATTATGTAAAACCTCATCAACATTCAATCAATCGATCTAAACATTGAATTGTTAAAATTATTGAACTCAAAATTGGATATTAGTCTCAAACCAAGAATTTGTGTAGATTATGAACTTGAAACTTGTCTTGAAGTCATCCCTCGGACCGAATCAAATCTTAGGTAGCCATTATGGTCTCCATCTCTCTTCTCTCTCTAAATATCGAATTTTTTTCTAAGAATGAATGAATAATCCATGGTAGTTGCCCTATTTCTTTTTATTAACCTTGTTTTCTTCACCATTATGACGGACCTTGAAAATTGTGGGCTTAATTAATTAAGTTAAGACTTTGAGACATTGGGCCTGAAAAGTAAGAGTAATTACAGCTCATTAGTTTAATAATATTATAAATCTAAATTTATTTTAATAATCAAAAGAACAGATAAAAGCCCAATAATTATAAAAATGGATGCAATAAATGCTAAGTATATGGGATTACAAATATTTAAATTTGTATTCTATCAGTGGGGAGAACCTCTCTTATTTTTCTATGCTATTCTTTGTGTTTTTTTTTCTTATTTCATGATATTTTTGGAAAATTTAAAAATAAAAATTGTAATTTTGTGCTTAGAATTTGGTGTGCTCCAATACGACCATTATACGCATTGCGGTTTCATAACGACAGTTATCCCCCACTAATGTGCGATTCCCTCGATTTTTAGCTAAAAATGTCTGAAAAGCCTTGAAAATCACACCTATAAATAGAGGCGCCGTTTCTAAGGTTACAAAGAGCAAAATTCAATAGAACACGAGAAATTTATGGACTTGATGATAAAACTTCTGTAATATTTCCGTAGGATCTCCGATATTGTACTTTTATACTATTTTATAGTGTTCAAGTTTCGATCTATAAGGGAGAGCTCTATAGAATAGTTGAGAGGTGATTTATTTGAAGATCCGAATATCAAGACAAAGAACTGGATTACAAGGATTCTTAAAGATATGGAGGATTGAGCTGCCTGTTGATGTAGTGACAACAAAAATGACAACTTTCTCTTTCCCTTTCATTTTCTTCTTGTATTTCTTTTTCTTTTATTAGTTGAAATTTTGTCTCATAAGATTCTCTTCTTCTACTCCTTTTGTAGGAAAAATGAATAATTAGTTTTATTTTTTATTTGTAAATCCCTAGGTTGGATATTGATTTAATATACATTTTGAATTACAATTTGTCTTATGCTTTCAATTTGATTTTCTATTTGAATTAATGCCTTGATACTTAGGTTTTTCTTTAGTTGATGCATGAAATTGAAATAGTTAATTAATTGACAATTTGTTAATAAGGTCAAACTGGGATGTTAATGAATTTCCAGATTAGAATAATTAATATGATCGGACCAGATATGTTGTATGTTCTAATAATCTTGAGTTAGGAATTCATGTTGATCTTAGGTTTAATGTTATTAAATTGACAATTTAATAACCAACCTAAAAGATTTAGTGTTACTTGCAACGAACCGTATTAAGGTAATTAATCACCTTAGATAACTCAAGTATGAAGAAAGATAATTTGAATTCGTAATTTTCTTAGATCTACATAATTGAAAATTGGTCATCCTAATTGATTCATATGTGCTTATTTGAGGATCTTATTTGCTTCTCTATTTCATTCTTTCTTGTAGTGTTTTATCTTCTAAAAAACCCAACTTGAATTGAAATGAACCATAGGACTAATTCTCACTAATCAAAGCATTGTTGATAACGATAAATTTGATAATGTTTTGGAAGGATAATTGTGCATAATTGTTGAGGTTTATTATATTAAATTGAGATAAATTTATTGATTTTGGGTTTAATTGCAAATATTTTGTTTCCGGTTACTTTTGGGACTGAATTGAATAAAAAGCACAAAAGAAGGACTAAAAGTGCAATTTTTGCCCAACACGGTCTCAAACACGGGCACCAACACGCCCGTGTCGCGCATGATCAACACGAGTGCAACACAGGCGCAACAGCCGTGTCGCGTGTCATCAACACGGGCACAACACGGGTTCAACACGCCCGTGTTGAGCCAAATTTCCAGATTCCTTGGTGTAAAATGAAGAATTTACTCCTGTTTCGGTTATCTATAAATTATAGGATTTTTACCATTATTTAGAGGTTGAGATTGGCTTGATTATCACATTGTTTTAGATATTGAATATCATATTGGGTTTACTTGAATTTCATATATTTTGGTATAGAATTTAGGGAATTTTCTATCATTTTTTTTATCTACTTTCACATAGAGAAATCCCTAGGTTGTTTTAGTGATAATTGTCTCTAGTTAGGTTGTGTAATTTCTCCTCGGTCTATAAGGTAGAGTTGTGCAATATATTCAAGAGGTGTTTGGATCTACTCCAATCATTCAAGCTTCAAAGTGCAAGAAGAGGATTCAAGAGAGGAGTTGAAGTGTAGAGATCTTTCAAGTATCAATTGACAACTGGTTTTGGAATTATTTTCTTACCTTCTTCTATTACTTTTGATGATATTTCTTATAATTTAGTTTACGAACTGGTGAGTTTTATTTATATATAAAAATAATATAAATAATCGAATAAAATAATACTAAAAATAATAGGAATTCTCAAGATTAAAATAGGATTTTCACTAAGAAAATAAACTCAACTAGGCAGAGAACCTATCGAAATTGTTTAGTAAATAAAAGTAGTATTCAGATTTTAATATTTATAAAATCGTTTTCCCCAAGACGTCTATTAATTTTTAGTGTGGAAAATATAATTAAATCAATTATGAATATGATTTGGAAGTATGAATTAATCATCAAGTAATCCAACCTTTATCAAGAATGATAAGATCGAATTCTAATTTCCTAGAAAGCAAATTAAAAGAAAGCAAAGTAAAGAATATGGATGAGATAATATTGAATATTTGAAGAACTCACTAAAGACATTAGAGAGAGTGGAGGATACACTTCACAATGAAATCAAGTATCATGAATCAACTATCACAATTTCACCAAATCCAAGTCTAAGGATGAATTTCTTCAATACGTGTCGTTGAAAGAAATTCATACATGATGAACAACTCGAATATATTAGTAAGATTAGATCCCTACTAATCATCCAAGGTCCGGTACATCAATAGGAAAATAACCAAACTAATCTAGCACTAATCGTATATCCAAGGTCCGGCTTAACAATTAGTGTTAACCCAAACCACAAAATCGAATTAGAGCTCAACTCAAGATAAGAAGTCAAATCAAAGCCATAATTGAATTTGCAATTCAAGCTAATGAAATCATACCAATCAACTCACAATAGATCAATCTCATAGTGAAAGTATAACATGAAACCAACCACTTCTACCCTAAAGAAATGTAGAAGAAGAGAGTTCCTATTGGGTTGGTAAACTAGATTACAAGAATTATCAACAAAAGTAATAGAAGAAGGTAAGAAAATAAATCCAAAACCAGTTGTCAATTGATACCGGAAAGATCTCTACACTTCAACTCTCCTCTTGAATCCTCTTCTTGCTCTTTGAAGCTTGAATGATTAAAGTAGATCAAAAACCTCTTTATTAAATTGCACAACTCTACCTTATAGACCGAGGAGAGATTACAAAACCTAACTAGAAACAATTATCACTAAAACAACCTAGGGAATTATCTAATTGAAAGTAGATCAATAAAGTAATAGAAAATTCCCTAAATTCTATACCAAAATATATGGAATTCAAGAAAACCCAATATGATATTCAATTTCTAAAACAATGTGATGATCCAGCCCATCCGACTAATGCTAAAAATCCTAATATTTATAGGTAACCGAAAATAGGGGTAAAATTGTCATTTTACAAAGAAAACAGTGATTCTGGCATGACTACGGCGTTGCCCTTTCTTCTCTACGGGCGTATTGATGTCGTTATGTCCTACGGACGTAGAATCTAGAGTGCAACGATCATAGAGAAGGTAGTTATTTTATACGGGCGTGATGCACAAAAGGGCAACGGGCGTATAGCTCATACGGGCGTAGTCCACCTTCCAAGGGTGTAGCATATTTCCAGAATGTTGCACTCTTGCCTCTGAATTTATCTTTTTAAGCCAATTTGCCCCCGAAGTTACCCGAAATGCAAAATATACAATTAAACCCTTAATCACTCAATTTATCTCAATTTAATACAATAAAACTCACAAATAATGCACAAATTATATCCCAAAACATGATCATATTTGATGTTATCACCAACCTAATAGGAACTCTCTTCTTCTACATTTCTTTAGGGTAGAAGTGGTTGGTTTCATGTTACATCTTCACTTTGAGATTGATCTATTATGAGTTGATTGTTATGATTTTATTAGCTTGAATTGCAATTTCAATTATGACTTTGATTTGAATTCTTATCATGAGTTGAGCTCTAATTTGATTTTTTAGTTCGGGTTAACACTAATTGTTAGGTCGGACCTTGGATATACGATTAGTGCCAAGTTAATGTGATTAGTTTCCTATTGATGGACCGGACCTTGGATAATTGATAGGAGATCTAGTTGTGTTAACATTCGAGTGTTCTTAATCTAAGAATTTCTTGCCACGATCCGTATGGAGGAAATTCTACTTTAGTGAAATTGTGATAGTTGATTCATGATACTTGGTTTCATTGTGAAGTGTATCCTCCACTCTCTCTAATGTCTTTAGTGAGTTCTTCAAATATTCAATATAATCTCATTCATATTCTTTACTTTGCTTTCTTTTAATTTGCTTTCTAGGAAATTAGAATTCAATCCTATCATTCTTGATATTGGTTGGATTACTTGATGATTGATTCATACTTCCAAATCATATTCATAATTGATTTAATTATATTTTCCACACTAAAAATTAATAGACGTCTTGGGGAAAACAATTTTATAAATATTAAAATCTGAATACTACCTTTATTTACTAAACTATTTCGATAAGTTCTCCGCCTAGTTGAGTTTATTTTCTTAGTGACAATTCTATTTTAATCTTGAGAAATCCTATTATTTTTAGTATTATTTTATTCAATTATTTATATTATTTTTATATATAAATATAACTCATCAATTGTCATAATTGGTAGAAACTAATAAGTTGTTACCAAAGTTCTTGGGATTAAACGATATAATTACTAATGTAAAATCGTTGATGCCACCATGTTACTGTATGCATACGATAGGTACTCGGTCTTAGTCTTAGGTTATGTTTGAATAAGTGACACTCTATGTGATTTGTTCTAATTGCTATATCTTAATTAATCGCAAAAACTGCTAGCATGTTCTAGTTAAGAAATGCAGATCACTCCTTAAAATAAAGATGTGCATAGAACTCCCGAGCCTTCTCCTTAAGAACATCTCCACTTATGCACAAATGATGTACCATAAATTTGTAATATGTAACTTGTCTAGTTTGCTTAAGTTGTACAAGAATTTTGTACGTAACACAACTATTTTCCACCAAACCTTCCAAGATTTTGTTAGAAGAAAATTTGTTTATCAATATGTCTTAACGATGTAGATTCGTAATTTTTTTTGAACAAGATGTAGATTTGTAATTAAGATTATTTTTCTTTTTAAATATCTAAATCATAAAAACTGAATTTAAATAATCTAAGTATCACAAGTAATTTGATATCAGTTGTTGAAAAGAATTAAATTAAAATAGAATAATATATATATTTATGTATATATTGAGAACAAAGAAAACAAGCTATAACTCTTATATCACAAAATACCTGACTAATAATCATGTCAAGATTCACCGGAAAAAAAAAGGTATTATTAGTATTTAGTGTTAATTAATACTATTTTGAAGTGCTCACACCTCTCTAATATAGAGAAACACACTCCATTATATTGGATATACAACAACAGGTTAAAATATTGGGACAAAATTCTATACTTTTTAATTATTA
Source organism: Cynanchum wilfordii (assembly GCA_025388415.1). Taxonomy (NCBI): domain Eukaryota; kingdom Viridiplantae; phylum Streptophyta; class Magnoliopsida; order Gentianales; family Apocynaceae; genus Cynanchum; species Cynanchum wilfordii. The sequence goes on along the minus strand of JAHSUH010005354.1, from coordinate 14,596 downwards.
AATGGTCTTAAGTTTTTTTTTTTTTTAATGAATGACCTTAAATTTTCCTTACCATTAATTCAAACTTTGCCGTAATAAGCCTTTTACACCATCATTTCATTTGGCTGGGCGTGGCCGTGGTGATTGGCGGTGTCATGAAAAGCCATAAACTCCCCACTTAAGTACGCTGCATCTTTCTCTTCCTTGTGTTAAAAGAGGGTGCCTCAATTCAAAATCTAATTAAAATAAATAAAGATAAAAAGTTTGGGTCCGGCGATAAGATTGTTCCCATCTCTATATTAATGGAAGAGTTTAATGTTATTTGTAAAGATGGATGATATGTATTGCAAGTGAACAAATATCAAACTATTATAAATTTCTCTTCTTAGACGAAAAGTAATCATTTTATTGGATCCAACAATTCATTAGTTTTTCATTATGTTTTTCAATCATATAATTATTTTAAAGTTTTGTTGGCCATAAAGTTTGTTCATATTTGTTGATAATTTTATTCCTAAAATATAATATATAAAAATATATCAATTTTCTTTAAATAAAATAATATTTATGATAATATATATATAAAATAAAAACATCATTATATTTTTATATATTTATGATAAATATCATTATTTTTTATATATATAATTGGAATGGGGGAATACGCGATTTGGTAGACAAGAGAAGAATGACCCTAAATGTCCTCAACTAACACTTCATGCACAGAGAATGTAACCTCCAGTATTGAAACTTCTATAAAAAGTAATTGAAAGAACTCTTGTTTTCAAACTATAATGTGAGGATCCAATTTTCTACTAACTACCATTTGTGTTTTCTTAGATGTGTAATTGCTACAGTTAATAGTTGTCTTTATCCCATTTGCCTTCATTTAGGGTTAAAAGAGGTTTTTTTAAAAAAAAAAAAAAATAAAAATAAAAAAACCATCACAAACGATGGAGTGCTGGGGCTGGCTATATGATGTGATGCTTGAAGGTGTTATCAAAATAATGAAATAAACCAATAATAAATAATGAATAAATTGAATAAAAGAATGGAAGAATTAATGAATAAAGAATGAATGAAATCAAAGTTGTCACTAATCTTCAATCATCTAGACAGTGTACCTATCATGTAGATAGCATTAAAGCAAGTATCAAGATTTTAAAATTTATAAAATTGTTTTTCCCAAGAACACTATTAAGATTAGATGTAAAAAAAAAAATAATTCATATGGTTGTGGCTAGTCTTTATTTGCATGCATGGATTGATTTGGATTGACATTTAGTTGTTGGACCAAACCTAGGATGAATAACTAAATGCCGGATTAGGATAATTAATATGGTTGGACCCCGGGATGATTAATTTCTCTAATAATCCCAAATTTGATCTTAATGCCAATCTTAGGGCTAGTTATTGAATTGACAACTCAATAATGAACCTAGAGGATTTAGATTACTTACAACAAACTGCATTGAGGTACTCAAATAAGATAATTTGGGTACGGATAATGAAATAGTTGATAATTCACAAATGCCTTAGCTTCAACATGTAAGGTCTATCTTTCTATTCATTTTAAAATTTAGTTGATTCCTATTTCCTTACTTGCTCATTTAAATGCTTTCTATGTTAGATTTCTTTAATCCACTCAACTCAACCTTGGAATTTTATAAAATATTCAGGTTAATTCACTAACTAGAATATGGTTTATAAATTGAAATAATCATTACACTTTTTTGGGAATTAATAGAAGGATTTTAAATAAATGTAAAATTGTTGATATCACCTTCATGCTATCTATAATTGATAGGTACTTTGCCTTACAAATTTCACGACTAAGTGACATTTTAATTGTTATTATTTTAAGAAAATTTGCATAAATGCTCTATTTTTGCTATCATGAATTTGTGTCATCAAGCTGCAACCACAAAGCATAATCAGAAGTGCCAAGTAGGCTTTGATATCACATGTTAGGAGCGAAACGCCCAAACAACTAATCTAAAGCTCCGATACCACTTGTTAATAATATAGTCACTTAAATTCACTAATAGAATTTATGTAAGAAATATAAAAATGGAGAAAATAACAACACAAAGATTTAATGTAGAAAACTTCCAAAAATAGGAGAAAAACCACCAGAGCAATCAATGCCAAAGAAGAAAGTCCAATGTGTGTGAAAATTGTTACAATCACACAATTTTTCTCCTCACAACTATAAGCCCAAGACACCCACAAAGTATTACAAGAAAAAAACTTTAACTCTCACTGAATGAGAATTTTAACTAGAGTTTAAAAAGTAATTTCTAAAAATGCACTTAAGTTAAGGAGGTTCACCTCCCTTACTAAAAAAGCCTTCTTCTCCCTTTCCTCCCTTACTCGATGTCGGATTGGGAAAGAAGCAAACCCAACAAAAGTATTGGGACCAAATTCTATACTTTTTATTTATTAAATGATGTAAAATGTAAACGTTCTTAATTTTTTTTTTTTAATGAATGTCTATAATTTTCTTTACCATTAATTCAAACTTCGCCGTAATAAGCCTTTTACACCCTCATTTAATTTGGTTGGGCGTGGCGGTGGTGCCATGAAGCCATGAACTCCCGTCTTAAGTACGCTGCATGTTTCTCTTCCTTATGTTAAAAGAGTATGCCTCAATTCAAAATCTAATTAAATAAAATAAATAAATAAAGATAAATGTTTGGGTCCAGCGGTAAGATTGTTCCCAACTCTATATTAATGGAAGAGTTTAATGTTATTTGTAAAGATGGATGATATGTATTGCAAGTGAACAAATATCAAACTATTATAAATTTCTCTTCTTCATATTCATCTTAGACTAAAAGTATTGTTATACCAATTTCTTATGATAAAAGTAAATTATGACAGATCTTAAAATAATATTAAGAAAATTTAAACACAGAGAATTATGTAGTTCATTACCTATAAGATACCTACATCCATGGGCAGAAAGAGGTCTGATTTTTTATTTAGATGTGGAAAAGATTACAAATATCTCAAATATTCAAATGGAGAAGAGATTAGACATGTTACTGAGTTAATGATAACCTCTAGACTAGATCTATAAATATATATTACATAATTTCCTCATGTTTTATTCCTAATAAAATTAGGATAGTACTCCATGTTTGAGTCCTAATCAAAATAGAAGATACTGTGCCATGAAATTAGGAGGCACTTCCCCATGAAATTCCATGAAAGTAGGAGACGCAACAAATTCAAGACATAAAATTTTGACTTTAATCTCCTCAAAATAAACACATGTGCGAGGATGCAAATATGTCACACCTCAAATCTATGCCAAGATCATGGACTAAAATCCCAAATTCAATATATAGCACGCTACATCCTTAAATTTCTCAAGATGCAAAACCTCGTACATCCAATGACAAAAAATCATACAAAATTATTTTCTTCTTTATAATCATAAAAGTATATATAAAAAAAAAATTAACGAGTCATCTTTCAATATCCTCCAATTCAATTCTTATGCAACAAATCAATTCTTATAATTTACAATATTATGATACATGAGTACAATAACTTTTAAGAATGTAACATTCTTATATCATTCTCCTCAAACTCATATTCATGCTCATTAATATATTATCCGATTTGTAAATGGTGGAATAGGAGGGGGTGAATACAAAACTCGAAGAGAAAAAACTTTCGTTTTCCATTTGAATTTCATTAAAAATAAACAATAATTTTTAAAATACTTTACTAAAAGATTTAGAACATCATTCAGTATATACAACTAGTATATAAAGCATAAATATTTAGTAATATTCTAACTTTGGAATTAATCTCAAATATGAGATATATTTGAAAATAATTTCATCATCCAATAGAACTCTAAAAATAAAGTCAAATATTAAATACTATAAAAATAAATAAATCATTCATATGTACATACATTTTTTACAACTACAATTAAAACGAATTTTCTATATTTCGTATCAATATCAAAATTTACATTTTATATAAAACTTAAAGAACTTCCACTTTTGAAAAACATGAAATAACATTATCAAATTTATAAAATGCATTCCAATGTCCAATAACTTTAAAATATAATATTCAATTATTTTGGGACTCAATTGAGAGAATTCATTCAATTCATTACTTTTGACAGATATAATCGAGTGTAAAGCTAGTAGGTCATTTACTGAATTCAATACCTAACTTTATACCCATTAAGAAAGGACTATTACATTTACATTGGGTGGCTTTTTGTCCGTGCCAATGAAATCATTTCATTTGAGGTGGAACATGTTCCCCCACAACATAATACATTAATTAAGTCCCAACAGTGATCATTGCATTTAATCCATCATTTTCATTCAATTTTTTATTTCTTTATAATCAAAATGTCCCAAAATATAAAAAATATTTATGATTCAAAATATTTAATTTTCAAAATATCCATTATTACCTCATCAATTATGTAGAATATCAAATTCAGATTATAAATTATTTTCCATCTAATCTCTAATTGACTTATGAATCCTTAAGTATCTTTAATAAAATTTAATTCAAATTACATTTAACAATAACAATAAATGTGTTTAAATTAAACTTTAATTCAAAATACAATTTGTAAAACACTCACAGTATCAAAAATAATATTGAACATATTAACTTGTATTCAAAATAGGTAAAAATAATGGTTAAACCACTTCATTAATATTCAATAACTTTAAAATACTTTTATAACAAAAAAAATTTTACTAATTTATCAAAATATTTCAATTCATAATAATTTTAAATCCTTTAAATAGTAATTAAAATAACTTAATTATATATATATATATATATATATATATATATATATATATATATATATAAATTAAAGTATATGGATATGTGCAAAATAACTTTAGATAATGAAAATAAGTACATCTTTTACTTCCAAAAAAATATGTATAAATATCAAAGCATTGTTTTACTTCCAATAAAATCAAAATATAATATATATATATATATATATATATATATATATATATATATATATATATATATATGAAAAGCGAGACATTTTAAATCATTTTGATTATTTTTAGATAATAATAAAAATCGTAGAAAAATAATTAACCCTTAATTAAATCTATCCAATCAACAATTAATTCAAATTTCAATTAATATGAAACTACAAATGCTTTAAATTGAGAGTTATTAATATCGTTAAATTATCTCTATCAGATTATCAATGAAAATCAAATACTTTATTGTTAAATAGGAATAAAAAGAACCATACTATTGTTTAATAGACAATTCAAATCCAATTTAAATGTAGTTATCTATAAATTTTCTGTAACATAACAACTCATTAATCAATTGATATATATCAATAGCCACTCTTGTTTTTGTTTTTTGTTTTTTGCTTGTTGTTTATGTCAATGTTTTGTTGCTGGTTTTAATAATGAAATTATAAAAAAAAAAAAAAAAAATTTAAAATCCAAATCATAAATTATTATATAATTTAAAATAAGAATTATCAAAATCCACTTATCAACACATTTTTTTTTTAAAACATAATCATTTCAAAAGTGTACATTATCAATATACATATTTTAAAGAAATGAGAAAAGGAATAATCTCCAATTAAATTAAAGTCTTTTGAGTAAGTTGATGTCACTGAAATTCATTTGTTTCTACTTGTGTCTTCTCATTTTTTTTTTTTTGCTGAAAATGGGATTATATATTGAAAATATAATGAGAACTGTACAAGCTACAATAGTAGCACCAAATCGGACAAACGGCCTAACTACCCAACTGGGTTTCATTCCGCCTAGAGGTTACATAAAGTATCTCCGGAGTCTTCTTTAGAATTAATCTAGTGACATGGACTACGCCTGGATGTCTCGATGCTTGGAAAATCACCAAATTTCTCTGTCGCGAGCTCCAACAGTGCTTGCCCGAAGATATACTTCCAGTTCCGTACCCACGAAACCTGTTTAGGGTCTTCCAGTACATTTAGTGCTATCCAGTCCTTAGTATTCATACATGACCAAAATTCTGTTTCCGCGCTAGAAAGAGGGAGGAGAATCCGCCACACTCCTTGGGCAATACTGCAGTCACGGATAGCATGGATAGTAGAATCGGATCTATTTCCGCACACCGTACAGCTCGGGCTGTCCACCGCTTTACGAAACCAGAGGAACTCTCTTGTCTTCAAACGATCATGAGCAATTTGCCACAGTAGCATAGACCCTCGCTTAGGACCTCGAAAATCCCGGATCCTCCACCAGCAAAAGCTGTCTTCCGGCTCCTCACGTCCGTCCACCAAAGAGTATGCTGATTTTGTAGAAAATTCACCTTTTGAGGATAGTCTCCACCAGGGGGTATGGTTGCTCCGATAAGTTAAGATCAGCAAGACCCGTTTCCAACAACCTGAAACCATATAAGATATTCTTCCAACTGCTAGAGGTTGTTGCCTTGGTCTCCTGCTGTGCCCGGTTCCGAATGGAACCATATTTGCCAGTTAAAACCTTCGACCACAATGATTGAGGGTTCTTTAGGTGTCTCTATGCCAATTTAGCCAACATCACCGAGTTAGTATCCTCCAATGGTCTTAATCCCAACCCTCCTTTGACTTTCGGACGACGGACCATAGACCAAGATATGGGGTGTATGGAAGGGCCATTATCAGTATCTCCCCACAAGAAATCACGACTAATCTTTTCTAGATTTTCTCGCGTGCGGACAGGAATCTTACATGATTGCATAGTATAGATAGGAACAGCGGCCATGACGGATTGGATTAGGATCACCCGAGCAGCTCTTGACAAAAATTTCTGCTTCCAACCACCTAACCGATTATGTACCTTATCAACCAGATAGTTGTAGGTTCCGCTTGTAATCCTTCCATGTATGAGAGGCACTCCTAGGTACTTACCCAAATCTTGGGTAGATGGGATTCCAAAATTATTTGAGATATCTTGAGTGACTTGTCTTGGGGTGTTAGGGGAGAACCACATCCTCGATTTCCCGATATTAACCAACTGCCCGGATTCTCCGCAAAAGGCTTGCAACATAGTGTACATCGGATCGGCTTGTTTTCGGGATGCCTCGCCAAACAGAAGGAGGTCATCTGCAAAGAACAAGTGTGACACCGAGGGTCCTGCACGTGCCGGTTTACAAGCTTTCCACTCACCCCTCGTGACGGCAGCCCTAATAGATTGACCCAATACTTCCATGCAGAGTACAAATAGATATGGTGATAATGGATCACCCTGTCGAAGTCCCCGTTCAGGCTGGAAACTGTCTAAACGGTCCCCATTCCATAAAACCGAGATATTGGTGGAGCTGAGACTACCCATGATTACCTTGATCGGATGGTCATGAAAACCCACTTTCTATAGAACACACTCGAGAAACCTCCAGTCGACCCGATCGTAAGCCTTCTCAAGATCTATTTTGATAGCCATGGAACCCTTCTTACCCTTCTTCCGTCGCAATGAGTGTAGGGCTTCTTGTGCTATTATGATATTATCCGTTGTTTGTCTACCCGGGATAAAGCTCGCTTGTTCCAAGCCTGTTAGATCTCCAATCATTGGCTTCAAACGATTTGCGATTACCTTACTGATAATTTTAATGACTACATTGCTCAAGCAAATGGGTCTAAACTGGGTAATATTCTCCGGGTGTGCTTGTCTTGGGTAGTAGGCAGATGACCGATTGATTTAGTGTCGGTGGTACCACACCGGTGATGAACACTTCCTTAACGAAGTGCGTTACGGAGTTCCCGACCCAATGCCGGTGTTGCTTGGAAGAAACAAGCCGGCAACCCATCGGGACCGGGTGCTTTGTGAGCCCCGAGCTGTGCTGCTGCCAGCTTGATTTCATAATCTGTAATCTCCCGATTTAACCACCATAGAGAACTCCGTTTGAGCTTTGGGAAGTTCCATTTATCCGGGTAACAGACGACTTGTGTGTCACGCTGGTATAAGGAGGCATAAAACGAAGCTGCTAATGTTCTCATTTTCATTTGTTTCTACTTGTGTTTACCGCTTCTCATTTTCAAATCTAAATAGATAAACCTAATCACGAATTATAATCGATAATAAACATATTCATCAACTTTAATCTATAACACTTTAAATATCTAACAACCATGAGGAAATTCTTAAGGTTTCTAATCCATTGCTTCCGCTTCCTTATCTGATGCTTCGTTTGTCCCATTTTTTTTTATCTTGCTTAGTTAGAATACCTAACCTAAGACTCATATAAGTTAGTTAAAACTCATTTTGTTTAATTCCTTTAACTATTTATAAATTAATCCATAATATTCTTCCTATATTCTATTTTAACCCATAATAAAATTACATTCTTTATTTATAATATCTTAAACTAAGACTTGTTATAATCCTAATTTGGGTCCGGGTATTACAAAATCCACCATAATAGTGCCAAAAATAGAATTAACTTTTCAGACATAATTGATTCAAGGCATAATTAAAAGTTATCATTGTTGGCAACAAAGTTTGTTCAGGATTATTGATAATTTTATTCCCAAAATATAAAAATATAAAAATATAAAAATAAATTATTTTTCTTTAAATAAAATTATATTTGTGATAAAAAAAATGCAATAAATATAATTATATTTCTATCTTTCATTGGATGATGGGGAATAGGTGATTTGGTAGTTAAGAGAAGAGAATGAACCTAATTGTCCTCAACTAACACTCCATGTACAGAGAATGTAACCTTCAGTACTGAAACTTCTATAAAAAGTAATTGAAAGAACTCATTTTTTTCAAACAATAATGTGAGGATCCAATTTTCTACTAACCACCCTTGTGTTTTCTTAGATGTGTAATTGCTACAGTTAATAGTTGTTGTCGTTATACCCTTTGCCTGCATGGAGACCTGGGGCTGGCTACACCCATTATAAATAGCTGGAAGGAATTGAAGTATTTCCGCAAGAGCATTTCTTCACTCTCAAATCATCCATTCTAGCTATCTCCTTTATTCTGTTGAAGTTTTTGTATACTGAAAATATGAAAAATCAACCCTTAGATGGAAAGCTCGTTTCTCAAATTGTGATAAAGTCCGATGGAGATGTGTTCCATGAAATCTTCAGAGAGAGACCTCATCACATTTCAGGGATGAGCCCTGATAAGATCCAAAGCTGTGATTTGCATGAGGGTGATTGGGGAAAAGTTGGATCCGTCATCTTCTGGAACTATACACACGGTATGTACATAATATATATATAATAGAAACCATCCTCACAGTATTAATTCTTCATTGAAATAATAATTCAATATCTTCCATATGTATATATAGGTACATGCATACATAGATGTATTATATATGTGTGGGTTTCTTGTTTCTTTAATTCATAGTTTCAAAGCAGCAGTATATATTTGTCTTTTTCATTTTAACACTGCATGCATGAGTGCTGCATAAGTGTATAAATTTAGCCATATTGACGAGCTTCAAAATTTTTATATAGTATCATTGTAAGAAGCCTTATGTTTGAAATAATTAGCTGTCCTCCATTTATTGATATTAATTATTCATTTCATGATATTAATTATTCATTTCATGAAGTATGATACACATTTGAGGGTTGCATTTTTTGTTAATCTAAGTTTTAATACTATGTGTAAAAACATTAATGATGAAGAACTAATCATTAAATGTGTCTGAAAATAATCACGATATATATAAATTTATATTCCTTAATGAGTAGAGGGGAAGAAGAAAGTAGCGAAAGAGATCGCGGAAGTCATAGATGAGGCAAACAAATTAAAAAATTTTAATGTGATTGAAAATGATCGTGATATATATAAATTTATATTCCTTAATGCGCAGAGGGGAAGAAGAAAGTAGCGAAAGAGATCGTGGAAGTCATAGATGAGGCAAACAAATTAGTAAAATTTAATGTGATTGAAGGAGATCTAAGAGAGATGTACAACAAGTTAAATGCAATTGTTCATGTGGACACCAAAGGTGAAAACAATATTGTGACTTGGACTTTGGAGTATGAAAAGAAAAACCCTAATGTTCCCGAGCCTCACACCTTAATGGAGTTCCTTCTCCATGTTACTAAAGATATTGAGGCTCACCATCTGAAGTGAAACCATGAATGAAGATCTTCAGTACTACTTTTGGCTTGTTATGCTTTGCTATACATATATAATATATTATGAATAAAATGCAAAGCTTGCTGAAGTATATCAGTTGTGTGCGATATGAAAAACTATAGTGTCTACTTGTTCTCCTATGTTTTAGTACGTTTACCTTTTGGTTTGGTTTGGTATTGTAATAAATAAATAGAATATATATATAATTATTAATAAATTTATGTTATTTTTATTTTTGTGTAAAGTCCACAAGGATGTCCTATTACATTTTATGTTATAGTTCTTGTTACATGATAAAGATATACTAAATATTAGCTTTTATTGATGATTTAGAAGATATAATTTGAATATTATAAAAAGAAAAGTTGTATCAATATAATGAAAAGACTTACAAAAAATGAATAGAAGATTTCAATCCGCACAAATAATTCATTTGGAGTAATAGAAATTAAATGTGAATAAGGTATGCATAGTGTATTTGTTGTCCTAGTTAAAATCAATCTATTTTTCCTAGTTATTTATCTATATTAATATATTTTTAAATTTTGTGACAAGAAAAAGAAAAATACACAGAATCTTTGACCTACTTGTGAGTAAAAGAAAAATGACACTTGTGAGTATCATTTTTTTAACCAACGGATGGAATTATATAGAAGACAAATTAAGTATGTAATCTAGATATCATGGACATAATTTTAAGTATCACAAAAGTTTTAATATATTAATAATAATACGAAAAAATGACCAATTTTACATCCACAATCAGACCACAAAGTATTGAATTGACTATATGAGTGAAAGATTGACAAAAATTAATTTAAATTTAAAATTTTTATAATTAAATATTAAAAAATTTATTTTTAATATCATACTTAAAACTAAATTTATAAATAAAAAAATGGTTAAACTTTTCGTTTTTAGAAATAATGTGTCCCTAAATTTCTTTTACAGCTGTAGTTATGTTAGTTAGTTAGTTAGTTAGTCTCTTTTACAAGCCTCAGTTAAGGCTATATACTCCTGGAATCTCTTTTACTAAAGTTGAGTTCAGTGTCTTGTTTTATTGTATATGAGTATTTCTTTTAGTTCTTTCGATTTTCTTTCAAGAATTTACACTTTGTAATTTCTTTCTTTTCTTTACAAAGATATAAAAATAGAGAAAATTACAACACTAAGATTTAAATTGAAAAACTCTCCCAACTAGGAGAAAAACCATCGGGGCAACCAAGGCCAAAGAAAAAAATCTAATATGTGAAAAATTGTTACAATCACACAATTTTTCTCCTCACAACTATAACCCTAAGACACCTATTAAGAATTACAAAGAAAAATGTTTAACTCTCAATGAGAATTTTAAGTAGATTTAAGAATATCTAATTCCTAAAACTCTTTCCAATTGGTGCACTTCACCTAAAGAGATTCACCACTCTTTTATAAGAGAAGTCTCATTCTCCCTTTCCCTACTTATCCGATATGAGATTGGGAAAGGAGCAAACGCAGAGTCTCCACCTTGCTACTTTAACCAATCCCATAGCTGCACTTCGCTTTGATGAAGATCCTTCATAGATTATGCTATCATGCTCCAACATAAACGAGCATACTCACTCAAAATAAACAATTCCAAAAATTTTACTTCGGACCATGTCAAAATTATCCGAAGTACACACCATGCCTTCTGAATAAGGTTTCTCACAATGAAAGATACTTAAGTTACTTGTATGATCACTTTATTGATTGCAATTTCTCATCCATGCTGACTTTGACTATGATGACAATATGCTTAAATAATAGATATTATCCTGTAGACAAAATTATGTTGTGCATACATTCACAATAATAATCTCATAACATTCAATATCTACTTAGAAAAATCTCATAACTGTTTGGAACATCCAACATCTACTCAAACAATCTATAGCACATAAGTCCTATCTGGAACCTCTAGATTCTACTCATAATATAAGCCCTAAATTGGAACATCCAGTCTCTAAATGAAACAGAGTAGTCATAGATTACGCTCAATTACCAAATAAGACTCTTTTAAGAATGTAAAGAATAACTCATCGGATATGTTTATTTGCAAAAAGAAAAGAATTCGAAAACAAAGCAACTAACTAACTAATTAAAACAAAGAAAAACTAAGAAACAAAAGGAAAAGAGAGAAACTAAGTGAGTGGAGAAGGATCTGGCTGTGACAAATTGTCATCCTCATCCACAGACTTGGCATCGTAATACTGATGTGTCACCTTAGGCTTCACATTTGGTTCCAAGGATTTATAATAATTCCTCATATTGCGTGCTTCCAACCTCTTTAGGTGAAGATCTTGTTGATATGCTATTTCCTCTTGTCAAGCAACTGCACTTATCATAAATATCTAGTACTTGTTTTGAGGAACATATGATGTATTCTCATTCAACTCTTGCTGCTCTTCTTCTTTCTTAGGACTTGGAGGTGCGATTTCAAGTACTATTCCAATATCTTGCGGAATACTAGAATCAACTAGTACTGTGAAGTCACTCAACTTTGTCAAGTTCTCATCCTCAATTATCATTCTTGTAGATTTGGAAAGTCTCGTAATAAAAGGTCCGAAACCTAAAGGTTGTGTCATAGATTCCTTAACATGCCTGTTAATAATCCGAGCAAAAACCTTACCTAAATCAACAGGTTTTTCATGATAAGTTTGGCAGAAGACAACTATTTCCAAAGGACTAAGAATTCCCTTACTCTCCTTCTTTCCAGTAGTTATGTACGGAAACATAGAGTGAAGATAGCTTAAGCTTAGATGAATGTCCGAAGCTCTTGCTGTATCTATTTCATACTCCTTTTGAGTAGCTCTAATGTTATTACAATACATCTCCGTGTTATCCGAGAACTCTCTTGCTCCACTATGATAAATATGTGATTTGACTTCTTCCTGAGTCCATATTCCTAAATGCATACCAAATTCCTTCGTACTCATATTACAATCCATAAAACCAAAGAGAAAACTAATTATCTCTTTTTCATAGTTGTATGTCGAATAGAATTCAAAAACCAATTATGCATAGATAGTCCATATTCCTCCACTATCTGCATGACATGACTCTCCTGCCCTGCTGCTGCAACGGCATCCTCTAGATCTTGGGACCGAGCAACTTCTCCTCCAGAAAAAGTCCTAGTTTTTTGCGGCATCACACCTGCATGTATCCCACCGGGGGTGCCAAAATTTCTATCTTGCAATTCTTGGGTGAATCGCTCACGTGATCCAGGAGTGCCAGAGGGGAAAACCTCCAATCTTGGGATTCACTTTACTTCTAATCGGAAATGGGGATTCTTGGAGTGGAGTACTTTACCACAATTTCTCCAAAAAAATGCAAGTGCCAAAAGAAAATCGAATTGAAGATTCACTATATAAATGAAATTCTCGGTGAAACAAAGCTAAAAAATAAATTGCATTACATAGAACTAGCCACTATAGCTACCCCACCTCCGTAGGACAAGACCACTGTCCCTTCTTTTGTTAACTCTTACACCCAAAGCCTAGAACTATTGGACTCATTTTCTGACAAGGAGGATTCGGTAAATTTCCTTTAATCAAATTATGTCATAAAGAATAGTTACTACCTTTATCAAATTATAAAGCTTCTAAAATTTTGATTCGAATCTTGAAAATTTTATGAATTTTGCATCCCCGGCAACGACACCAAAAATCTAATGTATGTTTTGGTTACTATATTTTTAGCATATATTATGATTAAGATTAATTCAAGTGTAGCAAATAAAAACAAATAGGTTGTCACTTAATTAACCAAAACCTAAGGCGGAGTACCTATAGTATGCATATAGTAATTTGGAAGCATCAATGATTTTACATTTATAAATATCGTATAGACCCACGGACGTTGATAACAATTATTAGCACTTATTAATTATGACAAGTATTTATTATCGAAAGTAACCCTAGGATAAGAATGAATTCTCAAGGTTGTTGCTAGAACATAAATAGAATTGAAACAGATAAAGATATGATTAGAATTCTTAATTTGCTCCGATGATTCAATTAGGATGACCTATATTCGAAGATATAGCTTATAAGCGAATCTAAGGCAACTATGATTAATATTAACTTTACTACCGTACCCGAGTTCTCAAAAGTAATTACCCCTGTATGGTCGCTGCGAGTAATCCTAATATCTCTAAGATTAATATCAAATTCTAAATTTAATACTTAACCCTAAGATGTATAATAAGTTCAAACTCAAGATTATTATGCTGCCTAACCAGAGTACGATCGCTACAAGTTATTAGACCTAATCCGACAATCGGTTAATTCTCCTACGGTCGGGTTTCCTTAACAAATCGTCAATTTAATAAATTATTCCAAATAAACACTCAACTAGATACAACCCTAAGTCTCATGGCATTATTTGAATAATAAATCAAGTTGAAAGCATAAAGCATTAGAAATCTAATGAGCAAAATTCCATATACCAAAATAATAGGATAGTTTAGCAAATTCAATTAAAAC
>JAHSUH010005351.1:625000-853004 GCA_025388415.1 Cynanchum wilfordii | reverse complement strand
AAAAGTTGATGTTATAGTTTGCTTTGTAGAGCGCCATGATATAGCAGTATTGTCATATGTAAATAAATAGCCAGTTTGAGAACGTGCCTTATGCGGATCGGAAAGATAACCGACATCCGCATACCCAATTAATATTGGATCATTTTTATTTGAATAAAATAATCCGAGGTCAATAGTTCCTTGGAGGTATCTAAGGACATGTTTAACACCATTCCAATGTCGTCGTGTTGGTGAAGAACTAAATCTTGTCAATAGATTTATAACAAATGCTATATCGTCGAGTGCTATTTGCTAGATACATTAATGCACCAATAACACTTAAATATGGTACTTTAGGACCAAGTAGTTCTTCATCATTATCTCGAGGTCTAAAAATATCCTTATTTACATCCAGTGACCTCACGACCATTGGAATACTTAATGGATATGCTTTGTCCATGAAAAATCTTTTCAAAACTTTAGCTGTATATGTTGACTGATAAACAAAAATTTCATCTTCCACATGTTCAATTTGAAGCCCAAGACAAAACTTGGTTTTCCCAAAATCTTTAACTTCAAATTCTCGCTTCAAACAATCTATAGCTTCTCGGAGCTCTTCTGGAGTTCCGATGAGATTAATATCGTCAACATATATAGCAAGAATCACAAAACCAAAATCCGATTTCTTAATAAATACGCATGGACGATTTGGTCATTTTTATATCATGAATTCAATAAGAATTCACTAAGGCAATTGTACCACATGCGTCCAGATTGTTTAAGCCCATATAATGATTTCTGTAATTTTACGGAATAATTCTCACGAGGATTATTAGAAGCCTTTGGTAATTTTAATCCTTCATGGATTTTCATATAAATTTCCTTTTTAGGGCTTTCATATAGATAAGTATAATAACATCCATTAGACGCATGTTCACCTTTTCATGAACTCGCTAAACTTATAAGATATCGGAGTGTAATAGCATCAATAACGGGTGAATAAGTTTGATCATAATCAATTCCTGGCGTTTGTGAAATTTGTCATAATGGTAAATAACGTACCTGATTATTCTTCAAATAAACTTCAAAAATACTTTACTCGGTAGTAGAGCCTCGTGCTAGTCTCGGTTGGTTAGAGCATCGTGCTGATAACGTGTTATAAAACTATTGTTAATAAAAGAAATATAAAACAAAATGTAAGATTGAGATCAAAAGGAAGATAAACTTTCTTGAGAGAAGCTTTCTTTTATATTTCATATATATTCTTGTGTATACAAAACTACACATTTAACCCCTATTTATATGGATGAAGAGGTAGTAGAGATAATGTAAATAATAACAATAATGGATGAAGATAGTGAAAGTAATTAAGTATGAAGATACTGAAAGTAATTAAGTATAAAGATAGTAAAAATAATAAAGATAATTTAGGTATTAAGATAGTGAAGGTAATTGACATATAAATATTCATAATATTAAACATTTAATGAAAGAATAATAATTTTTGGCCGACAGTTCCTACACCATAAAAAACAAAAAAAAGATGTGAACTTTTGTGTGGTCAATCAAAATGAGTTTTTTATTTTGTTTTTTTTCGATTTGTTCCCTCGAAACATCGTATAAAAACCAGCTCAGAACTGCCCCGCAAGGGGTGGCCAAGTTGGTGGGTAGGAATCCCTGTGTGACGGTCGCGAGGTTCGAATCCTATTAACGCCTTCTTGGTCGAGCTTGTTATTACAGGGTTTCCTGGTGTAGTTTACCTAATCGGTGTGATTTGCAAGCTATTGCGCTAACCCGAAGATTTACCCAGAGCGCACTCAAAGAATAGCGACCGTGAGTTCCCGTCAAAAAAAAAAAAAAAAAAAAAAAAAAAACCAGCTCAGAACTTTCCTAAAACGCCGAAAGCAAAGTTGTACTTTATTTCGGCCAATTAATATTAGTACGTCCGTTTTTCATTTTAATTTGTTTTACATTTTTAATATATATATTCTAAAATGTAGATTTATTTTCTTTTGCATGAATTTGTTAAAGTGACATAATTTAAATGATATCAGACTTACTTATAGTTTTAGGAGGTTATTAGTTTGCTTCAAATTAATTATTTTTTATTTCTTTTGGACACGTCACTTGATGATTGAGATGCAGTGAGTAGTTTTTAAAAATATAATATACCTGAATTTGATGAAAGACAATTATTACTCTTTTTTGTCCTTTTTGTCTTGAATAATTTTTTATTTGTCATTTTTTATTAATTAGTTTGCATAAGAAAAATGAAAGAATATTTTTTAAAAAATATAAATTAATCAAAAAAAAAATGAAGAGAATATATGAAATATTTTTGAAATAATATTGGCGTAGTTCAGTTGATAATACTCTCACTTATTACCAGTGTTTCCCAACTACCAATTAAATGGCTCCTTATAACAAGTAAAAAATTAAAAATAATATATATTTATATATTTTGTCCTTTTAAAAAAAAAAAAAAACACGATGGGTATTTTCTTTTGAACGACAAATAATTCCCATAAACCATGAATATTTTAGTTTTTGCTTTGGGGTGAGGTGTCTTATATGAGTCTCAAATTATGATAGTATATCTTTAAACCAATCCACATTTAGACTAATAATCCCCTTCGAGAAAGTTGATTCTTTGAGGAAGGAAACTTTAATCCTAAATTTTAAATAACTATATACATAAAGTAGAATTTGAAGTCTCAGACTCACTTAAGGGAGGTTGGTCCCTTAGCAACTCACGTGGGTCTTGAGTTTTAATTTTCAAATTTTAAGTACTGTTATTTAAGTACTACTTTTGTATGGTGTAATTGTCATAGGCAATCTATTAACATGACTTATGGTTTAATCACTTTGCTAGGAGGTATAGTTCACCTCATTTTTTTGAGGACTCAAATGCTTTTGTTAAGAGGAGCCTTTTTAGAGTTGTAGAACTCCTCTCAACTTGGGCATAGGGTCTATCTTGTTTTGTAGCTGGTAGTTGCTACTTGTACAGTTTCTGTGTACTCCATTCTTGATTTCTTTATGAATTCAAACCCGGTTTCAGACAAAAAAAATAAAATAAAATAACACTATAGTTCCTATTGTCTCCTAATTATAATTGTCCACCAACTTTTTTGTGGAGTATTTTTGGTATTTTGTTTATGTGAATTTTTAGAATTATGTATGTGTTTTAGTTTTGGTATCCGACGTGACCCCCCAATCTCTTGGTTCTTGTAAAAAAAAAAAAAAAAAGAAGATTGCTTTAAGTCAGAAACAAAATGAAAGGAAAAGTTGAAAAGATTAAGATTTTTAGAGAAGAATTTCACTTACCATTCGTATTGTTTAATCTTGTATTTAGAATAATTTATGATTACCCGATAAAAATATACTTCTAAATGATTAAGAAACTTTGTAATCTTTTATTTTTATTTTTATTTTTATCATTAAACCCAAATAAAAACAGCAGACTAAGTTCCAACTGAATCTCCCCACAAAAAAGGATCAAGGAGATTCGAGGGACTTTGCCACAAAAAAAGATCAACTTTGTAATCTTTGAATACCTAGATATATGGAAATATTGATATATCTATTATTGATTATGATAAATATAATATAAAAGATAAATATTATGTTATATAAAAAATAAATATTATAATATCTACTATAATGCTCTTTCAAAAAAATAAAAAAAAAAAAAGAAATAGATATTTACCGGTATCCAACTTTTTAAAATAAACTCGTAAAAGTTTTTGCAAATGTGGAGAACTTTTCAGTTTATTCCCATTAGTTCAAATAGACCCCTCCAAGGTTACGGAAGGAGAGACAATAAGGTGCACCGTATCTAACCCATATTACACCTAAACCACGTTTTAAATTCGAAATAGTGACATTTTTTGTTTTTTTTTTTTTTTTCATACGTATTCGAATCAATCACCATTTCTAATTGTAGATGAAATTTTATTAATTAGACAAAACTTTTTGTTTTTGAAATTTGAGTTTTATTTAATATAACATAATCCATAAAATTTAAAAACAAATTTTAATACATTCTCCCTCTTTTTAACCTTTTTGTTTATGAGAAAAATATTAATTTTATATGTTTTGTTATCTTGAAATTAAGTAGTTGTTGTTTTTTTTTTTTCTTCAAAAAAATTATATTTTAAACTCAATCCAAATTTAGACCATGTTGAACTTTTCTGGCAAATGAAATTCGTGAATGGTGGTTAGAATAATGAAGATTTAGATCTGATATTTTTATTTTAATTTTTTATGTTGTTATTTTGTGTTTTTTTAGCCATATTTTTTATTCACCTAATGTAGGTTTTATTCACTTAAATATTTTGTGCTAACTATCAACCTATATAAAAATGAATTGTGTTTAAATATTAATAAACAAATCCATGTATCCTTTTAATAAAATAATAACAAATTTTACTTATAAAACAAATTATAAAGATAAAATATATATATCTATATACATGTGGTGTGATTATTCGAAAATGAATTTTGAATCGTGAAAGAAACTATTAATTCCACAACAAATAATAATTTTCCTTTGTTTTTTCTTAAAAGAAAAGAAAGATCTGGAAGATATACTCCCAAATTCCACCTTGTCATGAAAATTGAACTCTACATAGCAGCCCTCAACGTGTACAGTATCCATAGCTAAGCTATGACGTTATCCACTCTCTCTCTTACGTCATAGAAAACCTCACCATCTTCGCGCCACGCCCTCTATATATATACACCACCTATCCTTCTCGCTTTCCATCACTCCGAGATTTTCGAGATCTTATCGTTCATTTCCTTCCTGCATTTGAGAATTTTGTCTTTGCTTTTGCTACAGGCTGTTTTACTTCCTTCATTCACATTTTTTTTTTCTTCTTTCAATGGCGAAATCACCCGAACTTGAGCACCCCGTTAAGGCTTTTGGATGGGCTGCTAGAGATTCTTCTGGAGTGCTCTCCCCATTGAAATTTTCCCGCAGGTGCGATCTCTGGAATGTTTTTTTTTTTTTTTTTTTACCCTTTTCATTTTATGATGTGGTTTTTTTTCATTTCATTGTAAATAACTTTTTTATGCGGGGGGATGATGCAGGGAAACAGGCGAGCGCGACGTGCAGTTCAAAGTTTTGTATTGTGGAATCTGTCATTCAGATCTTCATATGATCAAGAATGAATGGGGGATATCCAAGTTTCCCGTTGTACCTGGGTAAGATTAATTAATCCTTCTCTATTTTCTGAAGGATTCTTTCGTTATTATTATTTTATAAATGATTTGGAATTCTCGTAGTTACATATTAAAATTTTAATTAATTTCAAATATTAATGTTTGTTCTGTTTCCGTGTTCGATATAGTGTTATTGGAATTTTTGGATCGATGGATATGTATATATTTTCCTGATTTTTTTGGCTTTTTTTTTTGGCTTTTTTTTTTTTTTTTTTAAGTTCATCTTTTCTCACTGCTTCCTTCATCTTTATTGTGTTGTTCTCATTCAAGAGGGTATGCCAAATACACAATTTGTTTCTTAGTTTGAAATTCTGTCTAGTGATATTCTGTTCCTTTTTGTTGGTTAAGAGGATGAACTTAAACCCTTCAGATCTTGAGTTTAAATAGCTCGATTTGGATTACAGAGCAGGTGATCTCAATTTAATCATCATACTTTGTGAAACAATGAAGTTCTTCATTGTAAGGATTTTCTGAAACAGGATAATCTAACACCAAAGATAGTTTTCTAATAGAGCCATGTATAAGAGTCCTGCTAAAGATTCCCCCTGGTATAATAATTAAATGGCAACACGATAACTTTGATGCTGAAAATGAATATTCAACCTGGAAATAGTGATGAAGTAAAGATTCACAGGAAAAATCTTATTGAATTGAGCAATTGATACATTTACCAGCTTTCTGGTTTAGCTTATTTATAATGCAGAAGTAACCTCAACCTTTACTAAAAATAGAAAACAGCAATTCCTATATTTAAGCTATAACTGAATCATGCAGTTCCTATGTTTAAGCCATAACTAAAGCATGCCTAAAAACTCGGTAAGACTTATTCTGAAAACAGAGAATAATTCATCAGAATTAACAACGGTAACATTCTCCCCCTTAATTCTGATGTCCTGGTTGTACTTCAACAACACCTATCTTCTCACGCAATTCTTGGAATCTCACGCGTCCAAGAGGTTTTGTGAGGATGTCTGATAACTGTTCTCCTGTTCCCACGAACTCTACATTCATCTTCCCGTCCTCAATACAATTTCGAATGAAATGGTATCGAGTATCAATGTGTTTACTCCTGTCATGGAGTACTGGATTTTTGCAAAGAGATATGGCTGATTTGTTGTCAACTTTCAGCATAAAAACTTCTGTTTTACCTCCAGTTATATCACCAAGTAGTCTTGTTAACCATATTCCTTGACATGCTGCAGTAGTAGCAGCAATATATTCAGCTTCACATGATGATAATGCAACTACCTTTTGTTTTTGAGATTGCCAACTGACTGGACTTTGACCCAAAAAGAATGATACACCCGTGGTACTCTTGCGATCATCCATGTCGCCAGCCATATCACTGTCGCTATACCCTATCAGTTCTGCCCGTTTCTCGTTACAACTTGAAAAACGACAGCCCAGATTTGTAGTCCCTGCAATATAACGCAGCAGATGTTTTAATGCAGTGAAGTGTTCTTCATGTGGTTCCTCCATAAATCTGCTCAAATACCCTACAACAAATGTTATATCTGGACGAGTATTTGTCAAGTATCGAAGTCTGCCTATCACACTGCGATAGCTGGTTGCATCAACCAGAGGAGTTTTACTCTTTTTCTGTAGTTTCAGCCGAGGTTCCATCGGAATTTGGCATGAATTGCAGTTGATCATCCCAGTGTGTTCTAGGATTTTCTTTGCATATGCACATTGATTTATATCAATCCCAATTGAGCGCTGATGAACTTCAATGCCAAGATAATAGGTTAGAAGCCCAAGGTCGCTCATTTTGAATATTTTCCGCATCTCCTCCTTGAAATTTAAAATTTCAGCCTTGGTTGATCCCGTGATAATGAGGTCATCTACATATACTCCAACCAATAAGCGTGTTTCCTTGCTGCCACGTCCGTACATAGCATGTTCAGAGATGCTTCGCTGAAAACCAAGTTTTCCCAAGCTATCATCAAGTTTAGAGTTCCAAGCTCTAGGTGCTTGGCGTAATCCGTAGAGTGCTTTATGTAACCTCAATACCTTATGTTCATGGTTTTTTCGAACAAAACCAGGTGGTTGGTTGACATAGACCTCTTCTGTTAATTCACCATTCAGGAAAGCGGTCTTAACATCCATATGATGAACTTCCCATCTCTCATTTGCAGCCACTGCCAGAAGCAACCTTATTGATTCCATTCGAGCAACAGGTGCATATACTTCATCGAAATCAATCCCTTTACGTTGTACGTACCCCTTTGCTACTAAGCGAGCCTTATATCGGACAATAGTACCACGTTCATCTCTTTTCACCTTGAAGACCCATTTCAGTCCAATGGGACAATGTCCAATGGGAAGATCTGTGAGTTCCCAAGTTTTGTTGTCTTCAATTGATTGCATCTCTTCATTCATTGCTGAGCGCCAACATGGGTACTGTTCTGCCTCGTTTACAGTTGCTGGTTCTTCAGCAGTAGTAAACAACAATTCCTCCGTTGTTGAGGCTGTTTCACGCGGAGTGCTTTTCCAGGAGCTTTGTGTGAGCCGATGATGTTTTTGACGTTGCGGAAACGAAGTGGGGCATCGTTATGGTCTGCGTCAAGCATTGTATCTATGTTGAATGGAGGGGATGTGAATTCTATTGGCTGCTGAATATCTTTGGGTGTTGATGGTGGAGTCGCAGTTGTATCATCGACCATATTTGGTGTTGGTGTTTCACCATGATTTTCGTTTGGAATTCCTTGGTTTGTTGGAGTCTGCATATTAATCCGATCGGAACAGTATGATTCCTCACAAAGTGTCATACCTTGATTATCACTGCTGGCCCAAGTCCATTTTGATTCCTCATCAAAAATGACATCCCGGTGATATGTGGACCCGTTTTGATACGGGATCATATACACGATAAGCTTTAGATCCGATCTCATATCCAACGAAAATCATTGGTGTGCTTCGATCCTCCAATTTTGTAAGGTTGGGTTTCACTTTTTTTACATGTGCCACACAACCGAAAATTCGGAAAAAATGAACTGCAGGTTTCCTGCCATACCACGCCTCATATGGCGTCATGTTTCTCACACTTTGAGTTGGAGATCGATTAAGAATAAAGACTGCTGTTGATACAGCTTCTCCCCAAAAAATTCCTGGAAGATTTTTTCCCTTCATCATGCTCCGTGCCATAGATACCACTTGTTTGATTGCGGCGTTCCACCACCCCGTTCTGTTGTGGAGAATATGGGGCTGTTAGTTGCCTCTCGAATACCATTCTCACTACAATATTCCCCAAAATCTAGTGAGTTGAACTCCCCCACGATCTGTCCTCAAAAGTCTTCGGCTTTTCGCCAGATTCAACCTCCACCATTGCTTGAAATCGCTTGATGGCGGTTGGGGCTTGATCTTTACTTGCAAGTAGACTAAGCCACATGTAACGACTCTTGTCGTCCACGAGAAGCAGAAAGTATTTGTTTCCGCTTGGTGTCGCCGGAGATATCGGTCCACAAAGGTCACCGTGGACCAAATCAAGGAGGTGTTCTGCACGGTTCTTAGAATAATCTGAGAAAGGTGTTCTTCGCTGTTTTCCGGCAAGACACTCATTGCAGATTTGACTGACCTGTTCAACCTTAGGTAGGCCTCGAACCATCTCCTGCTGAGCTAACATCCGTAATGCTTGGAGATTAAGATGACCGTATCTAGAGTGCCACCGCCAAGTATTTTCTGAATGTCCGAGAGAGAAGCAGGTTGGTTGAATAGTGTCGAGATGGAGCTTGTACAGTCGGCTTGGTGAGCACTTGACTCGAGCTAATAACCTGTGTTCTTGATCTCGAATCTGCAGGATTCCACTGTCTATCAACACTTGGCAACCACTTTCGTCCAACTGTCCAACACTTATGATGTTCGTTGTTAACTGTGGTATGTAGAAAACATTTGTGAGTTCAAAATGGTCATCCGTCTTGCATTTAAATTTTATTGTTCCGCATCCTTCGATGTTCACAGTGGAACCATCGCCGAACTTCACTGTGCCGTGGGTGGTGGGAGAGAGGTTGTAGAATGCACTCCGACAACCTTGTCATATGACTTGTAGCTCCTGTATCGAAATACCAAGTTCCAGTATTCTGTTCCTCCTGTTGGTCTAAATGTGCAAAACTCTTAGCCTCAATCAATTTCAACGGCTCTGATGACAGTTGAGATGAGAGACTTGGTGAAATATGAGTCTGTGCCATAAGAAGTGTTGGTTCTTCAGTGTCACCCTGAATAAGATGGGATTGTTCGATTTTTTTTCTGCTTCGACAATCCCGAGCCCAATGTCCCAACTTCCCACAATTGTGACATTTGTCTCTACGATTTTCCCGATTGCTGCTGGTATTTTCTGCCTTCCGCGATGGCTGTCTGCGTCGCCGTTGAGTGTTCTTGGAGCTCGCCTCTTCTCCACGCCGCTCCTTCATCTTAGCAGTCCACTCTTCTTCGGTGAGCAACAATCTACCATCTGTGTTGGTTGCTGATGTTTCTGGGAATCGGTCTTCAACGACTCGTAACCGACCAGTGACTTCTTCAATTGAGAGGGTGGAAATATCCAGCATGGTTTCAATTGAGAGAGCAATTTGGGCAAATTTGGAGGGTACCACACGGAGCAATTTCTCAACAACCTTGTGAGAAGGTTCCGGATCTCCAAGAATGCTCAACTGGTTTACAAGTCCCGTGAGACGCATGGAGAAATCATCTACCTTCTCTCCATCACGAAAAACTATGTTTTCGTATTCCTTCCGAGCTGTTGCGCCTTAGCTTTTCGGACTCGATCGATGCCAATTCGCATCGTTTTAAGTGTGTCCCATGCCTCCTTCGCACTCTCCTTGACAGCGAGAGTGGCGATCATCTCTGGTGGAACAGCACGCAGAATGGCTTCCAAAGCCATTCGATCTTCCTGCATTTCAGCCTCGCCGGTCTCGACAGCATTCCAGAGGCCTCGAGCTTGCAGCATCACCTTCATCATTAGTGACCAGTCTCCATAATTGGTGCGTGTTAGTATAGGATATCCTGTTGAGCCACCACCATCTTTCATCGTCCTGTGAACAACTAGTTGACTACCAGTTGTATAAGGAGTTGATGAGTGTGAGTGTTGGGGTGAAATAGGTTGTGAGCTAGACATAACAGATCGAGTTTCTCCTTAGCTCCGATACCAAATGTTAGCTAGAATAGCTCTGCTATGCAGATTTCAACCTCAAGTCACACAAACTGGAAATAGTGATGAAGTAAAGATTCACAGGAAAAATCTTATTGAATTGAGCAATTGATACATTTACCAGCTTTCTGGTTTAGCTTATTTATAATGCAGAAGTAACCTCAACCTTTACTAAAAATAGAAAACAGCAATTCCTATATTTAAGCTATAACTGAATCATGCAGTTCCTATGTTTAAGCCATAACTAAAGCATGCCTAAAAACTCGGTAAGACTTATTCTGAAAACAGAGAATAATTCATCAGAATTAACAACGGTAACATATTCGTATATGGAAGAAACAAGTGAGTCAAATCAGAAAAAGTTGAATTCTTATGTCTGGCCCCCTCTGGCCCTCTCTCCTTTGTTTGCGTATGCCTTTTTTTTTTTTTTTTTTTTTTGGTTCACCCTTTAATATGGCAACAAGCATTTCCCATCTCATCTCTACCTAATTTAATTGATGTCTTTCACAAATAGACAAGACATCTGTTTCCATTGACATGGCTGTGTTAAAGTAAATAACCTAAGATGTAACTATCATGACAAACTTGTTAATTATATATATATATATATATATATATGCATGATCACACCCTGCATACATACTGTTTATATATATACAAACATACATGATATCTGCTGCTCTGAGGTGAATATTTGGCATGCAAGGACTTGAAGATTATTGTTTGTATGACACCTATTTATTGATTGAAACAGGCATGAGATTGTGGGTGTGGTTACTGAGGTTGGCAACAAGGTGGAGAAATTCAAGGTAGGGGATAAAGTAGGCGTGGGTTGCCTTGTAGGATCATGCCGCAAATGTGATATGTGCAGTCAGGATCTTGAGAATTATTGTCCGGGACAAACACTCACATATAGTGCCACATACATTGATGGAACAATCACTTATGGAGGTTACTCTGATCTAATGGTTGCTGATGAACACTTTGTGATTCGTTGGCCTGAGAATTTGCCTATGGATGTTGGTGCTCCCTTGCTCTGTGCTGGAATCACAACGTATAGTCCTCTAAGACATTTTGGGCTTGACAAACCCGGAACACACGTTGGTGTTGTTGGTCTTGGTGGACTTGGACATGTAGCTGTGAAGTTTGCCAAGGCATTTGGAGCCAAAGTGACTGTCATAAGCACATCAGAAGGTAAAAGGAAAGAGGCCTTGGAAAAACTGGGCGCCGATTCATTTTTGGTCAGCCGTGACCCTGAACAGATGCAGGTATATACAATTTCATAGCATTTCCTTAAACACAATACTATAAATTTACATGCTTAATAATGCTGAATATGTAACTATGTTGTCCACAGGCTGCCATGAATTCTCTGGATGGAATTATCGATACTGTCTCAGCCAATCATCCTATATTGCCTCTAGTGAACTTATTGAAGGCTCAGGGCAAGCTTATTATGGTTGGTGCACCTGAAAAACCACTTGAGATTCCAGTGTTTCCCCTCTTCGCAGGTAAGACCACCGAGTCATTCAACTGAACATTTTCTTTTGTATTCACATTGGGGTGGCTGGGTATCCTAACTTTGAACTATGAATTAATTATCTCAGGTAGGAAGATGATAGCTGGAAGTGCCATTGGAGGGTTGAAGGAAACTCAAGAAATGATTGATTTTGCAGCGAAGCACAATGTTTTGCCTGATATTGAGCTCATTTCGATGGACTATGTAAACACAGCAATGGATCGACTCCTGAAAGCTGATGTCAAATATAGATTCGTCATTGACATTGGCAACACATTGGAAAAATCTGCTTAAGATATTCTTGAGAATTAATGCTTGGAAGCTGTTTCTTTAGCCATGACTTTATATTTCTCAATGTAGTGGAAAAAAAATGGAAAAAATGTGGCTTGAAACTAGGACTAAAATAAGTTGACAGGGATTTGGCTTTTCTTGCCAAACATTTCTTATTGATATAAGTACCTCATTACTATGTTAAGCAAATGTTGGGTTCTTCATCGCATTGATCTTTAATGGAATGAATGTTTTTTTTTTTTTTTCCCCCCTTTTTTCCTTTCGGTTTGAATTACTTTTGAAATGAATGAAGAATTCAACTTAGTATAATTGTAGTTAGATGTCCAATTGCCATTTTATAACAGAGGCGTAGTATCCTGCCTATTTCTTAGTTCAATTTAAGTTTTAAATAACAACTAATAAATATTAATAGATTTTCTGCATATTTATAATATTTATTTTTTCAGGATGTGTGCATATATATATATATATATATATATTAGGTATAACATCTTATTTTATTTTATTTTAAATAAAATAAATTATAAATTCTTATTTTTTATTTTATTTTTTTTATATAAATTTTATACAAATATTATAAGAGAAAAAAAATAAATATATAAAATATATTTTTTAATTTACAATTAAGTATTGTAGACTTATATACTTTTAAATACAAATCTTACCTATTTTAGAGTTATGTTTTGATATTAATTATTTATTTTAGAAATACAAACAATTATATTATATTGGAGAAATCATATTATTAGAATTAAAAAATAAAGTATATACATTAAGTTTTGTGCTATATAATTTTATATATATATATTTTTTTTTTGATAAATAGAAGAAAGTGAAATTAAGAAAAAAATCAAAAGTCATAATTATTGAAACCATTAACTTAAAAAACTATTTAAAAAAAAAAAACTTAAGAATTCAATTAATTACAATAAAACTATTAAAAATTAAATAATCTAAAAGTTAAAATCTTATATATAATAGATATATGTATGTGTGTAGAAAATGACAATGAAGTCAAGAATTTTTAACTTTTGCGATTCCGGTACTATAGAAGTAACCTGAGCTTTTTTAATTAATTAGTTATTTTTAAAATGGTAATTAATTTGAAAAAAAACAAAAACAAAAAATTTAAATGGAGTTTGATTCTTTTTTTTCTTTTTTTTTTTTAAAAAAATGTGTTACAATATGATAGAAATAGAGTTTTTTTTCATAAAAATGACTCTATTTTAATGATAAAATAAAATAAAATAAAATAAAAATGTTAAAAATAATAGTTGAACAACACATATTAGATCTAAGTCTCTTTATGTTGCAATCTGCTAATAATTTTATCATCATTACATTTATGAAAAAACTATTGTTTTTTTTAAAAAATAAAATCTTAATCAAAAGATTATTTATTAGATTCTTTTTAATTTTTTAAAAATATATGTTTTAAAATTTCTTTTTCTATTTAAATGTCCATTGAAATTGTTTTAACTCCTATGTCTTTTTGAGTTTCTTACCTTTGTACTTTTAGTTTCCTTATCTTCCTATTCATGAAAAATATGGGGTTATATATATACACACATATTCTCATATTTATTATATATAAAATTACAAAATTTTAATAATAACCTTATAATTAAGTTCATCTTTTAGATTTTTTTTTTAAAAAAAAAATTAATTTTAATTTTTTTAACAATTTATTATGACATTTGATTTTATTTTTTCAATTCTTTTATTTTTTTAATCTTAATTTTTATTTTTTTTTTAAATTAAAAAAACTGAAGTCTTTTGTATTACTATTTTTCATCTTTCTCTTTTTCCCTTTTTTCCATATATATTGTTGATTTAAATCTAAGGCCATTAAGATATACGGTTCAACTTATTGAATTTATAAAATTATTATATTTTTATTAGAATTTAATTTATGTTGTAATAAAAATAATATAATTTTTCATTTTTTTTAAAAAAATAAACAAAATAAAATTAAATGCACACTTTTATAGATATATTTATATTAAATCTATCACTAAAAATATAATATTTGATATGAAAGTCCATAACAATAAACAATTCAAATATTAATAAAATTATTATTTTATTTTATTTTTGTTTTCTATTTTACTTTGCTTTTGATTTTACTTTTGTTAGAAATATTTTTACAATACATTAGCACAAACTTCTATATGTTTTATATATTATTTAAAGTTTGACTCGGGAATATAATATTGGTGATTTATTCTTCTTATATCAAATATGATTTATAACTCTTAATTCCTTCATGTGTATAATGATTAAATAATTCTATTTTTTTTAGAATTGGACATAAATATATATATATATATATATATATATATATATATATATATATATACTAATAAATAAAGAAGAAGATAAACTGAAATATTGAATTTTTGGATTTTCTATTGATGATATTTTGTCCAATGAATAATATTTTATTATTTATTTTATTTTTATAAATAAAATTTCACATCTAAAAAAATTTATAAAATATATAAACATATATGCTTCTTAAATTTTCTATATGAGAAAAAAAAAAAAAAAGGAAATCTGGACCTTGATAGTCAATTTGCTATTGACCTCGACGTGTACAGTATCCATTCTCAAGCTATGACGTTATCCACTCTCTCTCTTACGTCGTCACAAAACTCACCATCTTCGCGCCACACCATATATATACTACCGATCCTTCTCGCCTTCCATCCCTCCCAAGGTTTTCGAGATCTGATCATTCATTTCCTTGCTGCATTTGGGAATTTTATCGTTTGCTTTTTCTACGCGGTTTTATCTTCCTCATTCAAGTTTTTCTGTTTTCTTTTAATCATGGTTAAAAGTATCGGTCTCGGTCATCGTTTCGAAAGTCACTGGTCCATATCGGTATCGGTCAATATCGGTGACTCGGTCATCGTATCAGACGATACAGAATTTATTATATTTAATTAAAAAAAAATTATATATAATTTTAAAATATAAATAATACAATAGTTTTAATATAAAATTCATAAATAATAATAATTAATCATAATGTTAATATAAATAATTGTAAAATTATAAAAATATATTTCAATATATATATATATATTTTTTTCTTTGGTAATTTATATATATATATATATATATATATATATTGAAATAATAACATATGTAAATGTCTATTTATAAAAAATTTTATATTCATTCATTTTATTTTTAAAATCTCAAATTAAATCTTGATAAATTCTAATTTTTTTTTTAGTAATTTACCAATTTTAATTATATATATAATTTTTTTATATATATAATTAACCCACGTCTCGCTTTCACAATTTCATCAATTATTAATTGAAAATATGGTTCACTATCACTGCATTAAAGAGTATTGCATTGAAGAGAAAGAATTTTGAAATAGCCTTTCCAACTCTTTTTGAATTGTCACTTGAAAACATCTGTTTAACTGATTTTTGTTTTGATGGAAATAAAAATAGATCAAGACCACGATTAGGTAATTCTTTCCCTTTTGAAGAGCTAGTACCAGCATTTCCTGTGTATGTTTATTAGTTAAAATTAATTAGAATAAAATATAATAAATATATATATATATATATATATTATTTTTAAAAAAATAAAGAATAAAAATAAGTCAAATAAAAATTCATGAGCTGATGTCAAATATAGATTCGTCATTGACATTGGCAACACATTGGAAAAATCTGCTTAAGATATTCTTGAGAATTAATGCTTGGAAGCTGTTTCTTTAGCCATGACTTCATATTTCTTAATGTAGTGGAAAAAATGTGGCGTGAAACTAGCCATAAAATAGGTTTACAGGGATTTGGCTCTTTCTACCTGGCATTTCCTGGTACTACTAATGATATAAGTACATCATTACTATGTTAAGCAAATGTTGTGTTCTTTCTCGCATTGATCTTATTGGAATGAATATTGGTGTATAGGATATTAATTAACTATGGGTATAAAATAAATGATAGTCTTTTATAAATAATATAATAAAATATTTTTTTTAAGAATTATAATTTGATTCTAAATTTATAATTCGCAAACCTTATAAATAGTATCTCAACTTCAATATAGGAGGAAAACACATATTAACTACATTAGTGTTTATAATATTATTATACTTTTTATTACAATTAAATTTATGTTATTTACATTTTTAAAATTTGATATTTTAATAATATAATGAAAAATAATACAATTCTTTTAGAAAATAAATAAATAAATAAAATTAATTTCACAACATACACACTTTTATAAACATACGCTAGATTAAATTTATCACAAAAAATAATAAAATTTACATTTGAAAGTATAAAAGTTATAGATATTTCAAATATTAATAAAATTAACTACTTAAATATAAATTAATTTTAAAATTAATTAATATGTTTAAACAAATCCTATCAAAATATATTAAAATCTTGAATAATTGGTGAGTTTGGTCCCAAACAAATTTACCTTTGGTATGTTTAGTCCCAAATTTTTTTTTTAACTTTTAAAGTCTCAAACTTTTTTATGAAAAATAAATATGGTCCCTTTTCACAGATTCCGTAAAAAACCTAAAAAATTAGCAGTTTGTTAATAAAAGGGAAAGGTAAAAATGTCACAAAAAATTTTGAGGAAAAAAAAAAATAATTAAACAAGAAGAAGAAACGACAAAGAGGAAACAAGAAACAATAAATAGAGATTTGAAGGAATTTTTGTGATTATGAAAATTTAAACAATGAAAATAAATAGATTTAAAGAAACTTTGTTTGAAGACAAAGAGAAAGAAGACAACGAAGATGTTGAAATTCTTGGTGAATCCTCCATGGTTGAAACTAGTTTGACAAATCGAAGTTGTTCAAAAAGACAAAGAGATACGAGTTCAAGTGGGAGCGAAGGAATGTTAAATTCAAAGATATTTGAATCGATATTTGAGTAAGTATTCAAATAGGGTTTCAATATCCGACATCCGAGCTTCAATTTCAGTAGCTTAGATATAAATTTATGTATGTATAATGCTTTTCAATTGCAAAATTCATACAGTACAGTAGCATTATGTAAGCATATTTCTTGTTGCGTTTTAATTCCGGAAGCTTGAATGTGTCATTGCTGTGTTTCTGTATGTAAATTCTAATAGGCAGCCTTAGTTCTCTGTTTTTATCGGAATTTACAGTAGCTAAACTGACTTAATCCTCTATTTTTACTATAAATTCTAGTAGTCATATAATTTGTAATTCTGTTTTTGCTCTATTTTTGTAAAAATTCCAGTAAACTATTTTTTATTTCCCATGTTTTCTTTCACCCGATAACATGCACACTTCTTTTTTTCAATTCTTTTTCTCAAAATTTTTCGTCCCAGATCAATTGTAATTGATTTCTATTTATTTTCTTTTTTCTTCCTGCATGCTATTCATTCATTTTTTTCTTCTTCCATTTTTCATTCATTCTGCATAACTCTGTATGTTGTTTCTTCTTCTTGTTTAATTAAATTTTTTTTTTGGTCAAAATTTTTTGTGACATTTTTACCCTTTCCTTTTATTAACAAACTGTTAATTTTTTAAGTTTTTTGTCGGAATCCGTAAAAAAAGACCATATTTATCTCTAATAAAAAAGTTTGAGACTTTAAAAGTTAAAATCTTTAAATTTTTTTAT
This sequence comes from Cynanchum wilfordii, assembly GCA_025388415.1. Taxonomy (NCBI): domain Eukaryota; kingdom Viridiplantae; phylum Streptophyta; class Magnoliopsida; order Gentianales; family Apocynaceae; genus Cynanchum; species Cynanchum wilfordii. The sequence continues at coordinate 835,212 of JAHSUH010005351.1, read as the reverse complement.
TGTAAAGTAACAACAAAGTTTTTTAAATTTTTAATTTTTTCTCCTGTATATACATATTAAAATACTTATATATATATATATATATATATATATATTTTTTTCTATACACAAATAATATTTTGTATTTAAACATTACAATATTTATAACTTTAAAAAATTTTATAATATATGTATCCATATAGTGGCAGATGAGTATCTAGTGTGTATATATAGGCTTAGTTTGATATATTATTTGAAGTTTGACTTGAGAATAGATTAATATTTTATGTCTTTTTTATATCAAATCTTATGAAAATTCAATTTATGACTCGATAATTCTTTGATGTGAGATAATAATTTTATTTATTAAAGAAGTCTATTTTCATTATAATTGGTCATAATATATATCTATATATTTATATATTTATACCCTTATATACTATACTAGGAGTAAAGAAATATACAACATCAAACTTTTCTTGCAAATGAAGTTCGTGATTAGTGACTGAAATATTAAAGATTTAGATAACATGTTTTTGTTGATTTTCTACCTCTTATTTGTATTTTTTAATTCCTTTTTTCTCTCAATTTTTTTTTTTAGATTGAATATTTTATATTCACTTAAATATTTTAGATGATATTTTATTCTATTAACATAAATAATATTATATTATTTATTTTATTTTTATTAATAAAATTTCACATAAAAAAAAATTATAATTTTTTTTTTAAAAAAAATATACCTCTTAAATTTTCTGATATGATAAATAAGTAAAAATTTTAATTTCTCAAAGTTTTATTTTCCCAAAAAAAAAAAAAAAAAAAAAACATCTGAAGCTTTTGTGGAAGATATAATCCGTAAATCCACCTTGTCCTTGATAGTCAATTTTCCATTGTTAAGCTATGACGTTATCCAATCTCTCTCTTACGTCATCACAAACCTCACCATCTTCGCGCCACACACTATATATACTACCGATCCTTCTCGCCTTCTATTACTCCCAAAGTTTTCGAGATCTTATCGTTCATTTTCTTCCTGCATTTGGGAATTTTATTATTTTCTTTTGCTACCGGCGGTTTTATCTCCTTCAATCACATTTTTTTTTTCTTTTGTCTTTCAATGGCGAAATCACCCGAATTTGAGCATCCCGTTAAGGCTTTTGGATGGGCTGCTAGAGATACTTCTGGAGTTCTCTCCCCTTTGAAAATTTCCCGCAGGTCCGATGTCTGGAATGTCATTCTTATTATTATTTTTTTCCCCCCTTTGCATTTTCTCATGTGGTTTTTTTTTTTTTTTTTTCTTTTCTCTTCATTAACTTTTGTTCGGGGGGCAATAATGCAGGGCTACCGGCGACCACGACGTGCAGTTCAAAGTTTTGTATTGTGGAATCTGTCATTCAGATCTTCATATGATGAAGAATGAATGGGGGATGTCCACGTATCCCGTTGTACCTGGGTAAGATTAAATGATCCTACTCTATTTTTCAGAAGGATTATTTTTATAACAAAAATAATAAAATTATATATGATTTTGGAAATTTTTTATTGTTAATTATTAAAATTTTAAATTAATTTCAAATATAATTTTTGTTCTGTATCTGTGTTTGATATAATGTAATTGAAATTTTCGAATGGATGTTTATATATTTTTCTGATTTCATTGGCAAATTTTTTTTATTCATCTTTTCTCGCTGCTTCCTTCATCTTTATTGTGTTTTTTTCCATTCAAAAGGGTATACCAAATAAAGAATTTCTAATTATGTTAGGCTGTCTAGTGACATTCTATTCTAAACAATTTGAATAGCTTCATTTATACCTGTTGAACATTTAAGAAAATTTGTGATCATCCGACACTGTGAGACGTGTTTTAAAAGGATAAATTTAAAAGCTATGAGAGAGCAGGTGACCTCAATTTAATCATCATGTTTTGTGAAATAATGAAGTTCTTTATTGTGAGAAATTTCTGCAACAGGATAATTTAACACCAAAGATAGTTTTTTAATAGAGCCATGTTTTTGAGTCCTGCTAAAGATTAAACTGAAATTGAATATTCGTATAACGAAGAAACAAGTTAGTACAATCAGAAAAAGTTGACCTCCTAATCTCTGGCCCCTTTCTGGCCATCTCTCCTTTCTTTGCGTATGCTTTTTTATTTTCCACCCTTTATTATGGCAACAAGCATTTCCCATCCCTATCTCTACCTATTTTCATTGATAGCCTTCACAAACAGACAAGACATCTATTTCAATTGACATGGTTGTGTTAAAGTAAATAAGCTAAGATGTAACTATCATTACAAACTTGTTAATTATATATATTTATGTATAATATATGCATGATCACACACTGCATACATACTGTATATATATGTGTTATAAACATACATGATACATATATGATATCTGCTGCTCTGAGGTGAATATATGGCAAGCAAGGATTTGAGGATTATTGTTTGTATGACACCTATATATTAACTGAAACAGGCATGAGATTGTGGGTGTGGTTACTGAGGTTGGTAAAAAGGTAGAGAAATTCAAGGTTGGGGATAAAGTAGGTGTGGGTTGCCTTGTAGGATCATGCCGCAAATGTGATAGGTGCACTCAGGATCTTGAGAATTATTGTCTGGAACAAACACTCACATTTGGTGCCACATACATTGATGGAACAATCACTTATGGAGGTTACTCCGATCTAATGGTTACTGATGAACACTTTGTGGTTCTTTGGCCTGAGAATTTGCCTATGGATGTTGGTGCTCCCTTGCTCTGTGCTGGAATCACAACGTATAGTCCTCTAAGATATTTTGGACTTGACAAACCCGGAACACACGTTGGTGTTGTTGGTCTTGGTGGACTTGGACATATAGCTGTGAAGTTTGCCAAGGCATTTGGAGCCAAAGTGACTGTCATAAGCACATCAGAAAGTAAAAAGAAAGAAGCCATGGAAAAACTGGGCGCCGATTCATTTTTGGTCAGCCGTGACCCTGAACAGATGCAGGTATACACAATTTGATGATACCATTGTCATGTTTAAAAAGTTTAGTAAGGAATTATGACAATAGTCAGAATACAACAATTCACTTGCTTAATGATGATTGCTTTGTAACTATGTTTTTTTCCACAGGGTGCCATGAGCTCTCTGGATGGAATTATCGATACTGTCTCAGCTGTTCATCCTATATTGCCACTAGTGAACTTATTGAAGCCTCAGGGCAAGCTTATTATGGTTGGTACACCAGAAATAACACTTGAGGTTCCCGTGTTTCCCCCTCCTAATGGGTAAGATCACGTCGAGTCATTCAAGTCATTTTTAGTATTCTCTTGGGGAGTGGATGCATATCCTATTCCTAACTTTGAACTATGATTGTAATTATAATCTCAGGAAGGAAAGTGATCGCTGGAAGTGCCATTGGAGGGTTAAAGGAAACTCAAGAAATGATTGATTTTGCAGCGAAGCACAATGTTTTACCTGATATTGAGCTCATTCCAATGGACTATGTAAACACTGCAATGGATCGACTCGTGAAAGGTGATGTCAAATATAGATTCGTGATTGACATTGGCAACACATTGAAAAAGTCTGCTTAAGCTATTCTTAAAAATTAATGCTTGGAAGCTGTTTCTTTCGCCATGACCTTATACTTCTCTTAATGTAGTGGGGGAGAAAAAAAAATAAAAAGGAAAAAATTTGTGGCATGAAACTAGCCATAAAATGGTTTTCTTTGTCAAACATCTTTTTTTCACTATTATAATAATAAGTACACCATTTCTTTCTTATATTATTTTTTTTTTTTTTTTGCGATGTGAGGATTGTGGAGGGGTCACCACAGATATTGGGCGGTTGGCATCACTAAAAGAAAAGAAAATAGTAGTGAGGGTACGGTACAGTGATTTGGGTTGGCTAAATAGATAGGACGCTTTCTTAAAACCATTCCTCGAGTCTACATTTCTGGAAGATTGGACTTTTGATCTATTCCTCCGCTTGTTTGTATCGTACATGAACTAAGAAATTATTGGAATTTATAAATTTATAGAATCAATGTATACAAAAATTAATATTTTAAAAAAATATTTTTAATAGCTTATAAAAAATATATGAAGTTGTTATTTTTAAAAAATGTAATAATAAAATTTTTTAAAGAGTGGAATCGCCTCTGCAGTTCTTTATGTCATCTCTCTTGAGAGGAGATAGTTAGTTCTTTGGTGTTTCTTAGTGGTGTTCTCGACAATATCTCTTTTGGTAGTTGCAATTTTTTTTTTTCCTTTTGAGAAGGGTTATTGTTCGACACGGTTTTAATTCCTCTTTTTGAATTTTGTTGTTAAAAATTTTACAAGGAAGTAAATTTTTATATCGGATTTTAGATTTATAATATAAAAACAGATCTTATTATATTTACGACAACTTTCCTACTGATTAAGATTTAACCATCATAGCATGTGAACCAGGTATCCGACAAGTTGCAGCAATAGGTGGCATCAAACACTATTTGATGAATTTGAACACTCCACCATTAATGTTTAGGGTTTTGATTCCTTAGTTCTTAGACTAGTTTATTTAAACAATTGATTAATTTCTATTATAATTCATTTTCTTTTCTCATATTTTAGTTATTGAATTGTTTTTTTTTTATCATTTTTATAAGGTGTCTTTTTTTTCTTTTATACTCTTTTAATATTTAATAATATATAATCTCCTTTTAAAAAAAGGATTAATTAAGGTTAAACAAAAATATATATATATATGTGTGTGTAAATTATGTACACGCAAAATTTTTGCCTTATCTTGCATTTATTGATCCTCCGGGTTGATACGTGTGCCAATAAATATTGTGATACAAGTGCTAATTCGATCTACTTACTTTCTTAAAAGAAGGATGAGAATTTTGTGGGATGTGAAATGTCGTTGTGAACTCCTTATATTAAGAGTTATTCATTTAGATTTATCCTCTTTATGGGAGTTTTTATTTTTTAAAGTTTCCCTAATGGAGTTTATAATTTTAAAATAACAAAAACAAAACTGCAATTTACCCAAAATATTTTCATATTCCATATTGACCTTTTATGTAAAAGATATATATATATATATATATATATATAATTTATTTATTTTATCCACTAAAACAATTTAATAACTTAAAAAATAAGTTGTAAAGATTTATCGAGTATTTGCTAAATATGATCTAAACAAATTTATATTTGACAAGTTTAGTCTTAATATATATATATAATATATATATATATAATATATATATATATATTGACTTTTAAAGTTTTAAACTTTTTTACCTAAGAAAACTAAGGTTCTTTTCACAAAGTTTGTCAAATTTTTTTAAAATTCAACAGTTTGTATGGTTTATTAAATAAAAAAAAAATAATTAAGTCATTTTACATGAAATATATTTTTTATATATATCGTTTTACCCTTTCGAAAATATTTTGTGAATGAGTGTTACAACCCTTTTTACTCTAATTTTATAAATATTTCAAGTAAAATAACTAATTATCTTTTCTTTAATTAACTAAAATCAGAGTAACCTCCCTAAGTGATTGTTCCATCAATGTATGTGGCACTATATGTGAGTGTTTGTCCCGGACAATAATTCTCAAGATCCTGACTGCACATATCACATTTGAAGCATGATTCTACAAGGCAACCAACGCCTACTTTATCCCCTACCTTGAATTTCTCCACCTTGTTGCCAACCTCAGTAACCACACCCACAATCTCATGCCTGTTTCAATCAATATATAGGTGTCATACAAACAATAATCTTTTATGACTTATAGGTGTCATATATAGGTGTCATAATACAAACAATATAACTACTATTATGAATATTTGTATGTTAACTATCTTCAATATCTTTATCACCTTCACTATCTCCATACCTAAATTATCTCCATTACTTTCACTATTTTCATACCTAATTACTTTCACTATTTTCATACCTAATTACTTTCACTATCTCCATACCTAATTACTTTCACTATCTCCATACCTAATTAACTTCATTATTGTTATTATTTACATTATCTCTACTACCTCTTCATCCCTATAAATAGGGGTTAAATGTGTAGTTTTGTAAATAGAAGAATACACAAGAATATAGATGAAATATACAAGAATCTCTCTTCTCTTCTTTTCATTTGATTTCTATCTTACATTTTATTCTATATTTATTTTGTTATCAATAGTTTTATACAATAATTTTATAACACGTTATCAACACGAGTCTCTAACCAATTGAGACTAAAGGCTCTACTACCGAGTAAAGTGTTTTTGAAGTTTATTTGAAGAATAATAAGGTACGTTATTTACCATTATGACAAATCTTACTAAACTTGAATTTGCGATCTCCGTCATCATCTTCATGATGATTTGAAAAGAGAATATCTTACCGTGAAAGATCCCATTGTTTTGTGGGAAAATTTTGAAAGAAAGGTTCGACCACCGGAAGATGGTCGTCCTCCCTAAAACACGGTATAATTGGTTGCACCTGAAGTTGCAAGATTTTAAATCCAACAAAACAATGAGTTGTTGATGAAAATCACGATACTTGACCAACGAGTTCTATTCCATTACCGGAAGTGAATGATGTTATAACTCATGATCCCGGAAGAGATCGTGGTCGTGGTTATAAGTATGATCATGAATATGTACTCGTGATAAATTTGGCCATTATAATCATAATTATCGGGATGATAATTCACGTGCTAAAAATGTTGATGACTACCCGAAATGGCCAAAAGAATTAGAACATTATATTATATGTTATATGTTTATGTAATATATTATCTTTTGTTATTTAATATTTTAGTATTATATGTTTAACCTTTTAGAACTTTTTACTTTATCTTATTATCTTATATTTAATGTTTTTGTTTATAAATATTTTGTTATTATTATGATGGTCTTATGATTGCTTAATATTAATTCACAACCAGAAGTTTGTGAGATTATTTGCTTAATTGACAACCAGAAGTTTGTGAAATTATTTGCTTAATTCACAACCAGAGTTTGTGAGATTATTTGCTTAATTGACAACCGAAGTTTGTGAAATTATTTGCTTAATTCACAACCAGAAGTTTGTGAAATTATTTGCTTAATTCACAACCGAAGTTTGTGAGATTATTTACATTAAATATTATTAACTCACAACCTGAAGTTTGTGAGATTACCAAATGGCTATGATCCCCTTTTATGGGTTGAATGATGACATTGAAAGTGTATGTCTAATTGATAGTGGAACTACACACACCATACTGAAATACGAGAAATATTTTTCTCATTTGAATGTGGGAGAAACAAGTGTTACCACAATAAATGGTAGTGTAAAACTTATTGAAGGCTCCGGAAGAGCTAATATAATATTACCGGGAGGAACTATGATTGCTATTAATAAAACACTATTTTCCTCAAAGTCTCGAAGAAATCTATTGAGTTTTAAGGATATACGACATAATGGATATCATATTGAGACTATGGAAGATAACGGTCATGAATATTTGGCTATTACGAAAATGACCTCCCGTAATAAGCATTTGTTGGAAAAGCTACCATCTTTATCCTCCGGCCTATATTATGCTAAAATTAATGACATTGAGGCGCATCATTTAGTAAACCAGGTTTTACTAATCCCGTTATTTTTAAAATTTGGCATGATCGTTTGGGTCATCCGGGATCAATTATGATGCGAAAAATTATCGAGACAACGCACGGTCATCCTTTGAAGAATCAAAGGGTTTTGATGACCGATAAGCTTTCTGTGCTGCATGTTCCAAAGGGAAATTGATTATAAGGCCATCACCATTAAAAGTAGGAGCTGAAAGTCCTACATTTCTAGAACGGATTCATGGAGATATATGTGGACCGATTAGTCCACCTTGTGGGCGGTTTCGATATTTTATGGTTTTGATTGATGCATCGACCCGATGGTCGCATGTTTGTTTATTATCTACTCGCAACCTTGGCGTTTGCGAGATTACTTGCCCAAATAATTCGCTTGAGAGCGCAATTTCCTAATTATCCTATTAAACGAATTCGTCTAGATAATGCTTTGGTGAATTTTCTTCGCATGCATTTGATTCTTATTGCATGTCGATTGGCATAATTGTGGAACATCCTGTAGCTCATGTTCACACACAGAATGGTCTTGCTGAATCATTTATTAAAAGGCTACAGTTAATTGCTAGACCATGATTGATGAAAACAAATCTCCCTACAGCAGCCTGGGGGCATGCCATTTTACATGTTGCAACTGCTTGCGTTTAAGGCCATCGAGTTATCATAAATTTTCTCCACTACAGTTGGCTTTTGGTTTAGAGCCTAATATTTCTTATTTGAGAATTTTTGGGTGTGTTGTATATGTTCCTATTGAACCAACCCAACGAACAAAAATGGATCCTCAAAGAAGATTGGAGATATATGTTGGGTATGACTCCCCGTCTATTATAAGGTATCTTGAACCTTTGACAGGGGACGTTTTTACAGCAAGATTTGCTGATTGCCATTTTGATGAGAATTTGTTTCCCAAATTAGGGGGAGAGAATAAATGACATAAAATTGAACTTGCGTGGAGAACATCATTGAATCATTTAGATCCACGCACAAATGTGAGTGAACTGGAAGTTCAAAAGATAATTCATTTGCAACAAATTGCAAATCAATCGCCAATTCTTTTGTTGACTCCAGAGAGTCACTAAATCGCATATTCCAGCTATAGATGCTCCTATACGAATAGAAGTTCCTCGAAGAACAAAAAGTAAATCCTATAGTCGTTGAATCAAAGGCACGCGCGGCGGCGTGGCCCCCTTGGGTTCTAAAAATAAAAATCCTCGAAAGAAAAGAGGATTAAATGATCCAGATGATCCAGAAGATCATGATGAAAACCAAGGGACAACCGATGAAAAGATTCCAAATGATGAAGAGAATTCGGAAATCTCTATTAATTATACAACTTCGAATAAAAGTTGGGATCGAGGTAAAATTTCTATTGATAATACTTTTGCATATAATGTAGCCCTTGATATTGTCAAGGATAATGAGGATTTAGATCCTTCATCGGTTGAAGAATGTCGGCATAGAATTGATTGGCCTCAATGGAAAGATGCGATTCAATCGGAGTTAAATTCGCTTGCAAAGCGAGAAGTTTTTGGACCTGTAGTCCAAACGCCAGATGGTGTAAAACCCGTTGGTTATAAATGGGTGTTTGTGCGAAAACGAAATGAGAATAATGAAGTCGTAAGATATAAAGCACGACTCGTCGCACAAGGCTTTTCACAAAAGCCGGGAATTGATTATGATCAAACTTATTCACCCGTTATTGATGCTATTACACTCCGATATCTTATAAGTTTGGCAGTTCATGAAAAAGTGGATATGTGTCTAATGGATGTTGTTACAGCTTATCTATATGGAAGCCTTGAAAAGGAAATTTATATGAAAATCCCTGAAGGATTAAAATTATCAAATGGTTCTAATGGCCCTCGTGAGAATATTATTCGGAAAATTACGAAAATCATTATATGGGCTTAAACAACTGGACGCATGTGGTACAATCGCCTTAGTGAATTCTTATTGAATTCGGGATATAAAAATGACCAACTCTATCCATGCGTATTTATTAAGAAATCAGATTTTGGTTTTGTGATTCTTGCTATATATGTTGACGATATTAATCTCATCGGAACTCCAGAAGAGCTCCGAGAAGCTATAGATTGTTTGAAGCGAGAATTCGAAGTTAAAGATTTTGGGAAAACCAAGTTTTGTCTTGGGCTTCAAATTGAACATGTGGAAGATGGAATTTTTATTCATCAGTCAACATATACAGCTAAAGTTTTGAAAAGATTTTTCATGGATAAAGCATATCCATTAAGTATTCCAATGGTCGTGAGGTCACTGGATGTAAATAAAGATATTTTTAGACCTCGAGAAAATGATGAAGAACTACTTGGTCCTGAAGTACCATATTTAAGTGCTATTGGTGTATTAATGTATCTAGCAAATAACACTCGACCTGATATAGCATTTGCTATAAATCTATTGGCAAGATTTAGTTCTTCACCAACACGACGACATTGGAATGGTGTTAAACATGTCCTTAGATACCTCCAAGGAACTATTGACCTTGGATTATATTATTTAAATAAAAATGATCCAATATTAATTGGGTATGTGGATGCTGGTTATCTTTTCGATCCACATAAGGCACGTTCTCAAACTGGCTATTTATTTACATATGGCAATACTTGCTACATCATGGCGCTCTACAAAACAAACTATAACAACAACTTCTTCTAATCATGCTGAGATAATAGTCATTCATGAAGCAAGTCGAGAATGTGTATGGTTGAGGTCAATAATACATTATATTAGAGAGAGTTGTGGTTTATCTCCCGGAATGAGATTCCAACTCCTCTATATGAAGATAATGCAGCTTGTATAGCTCAATTGAAAGGAGGGTATATCAAAGGAGATAGGACAAAACACATTTCACCCAAATTTTTCTTTACTCATGAACTTCAAAAGAAGGGTGACATTGATGTGCTTCAAATCCGGTCATGTGATAATCTTGCAGATTTATTCACTAAGGCTCTTCCGACTGCAACCTTTGAGAAATTGAGATATAAAATTGGTTTGCGTCGGTTCAAAGATTTTAAGAGTTCATCTCAATAGGGGGAGTGTTGAGATTAATACCCGCTGATGTATGGATTCTTCATATTCCTCGAGAATGACCAATGAAGGAGGCGTAATTTCAGGAATTACGGTTTCTCACCTTCGCATCGGACGGAATTATTACTACAATCGAACGAAGTTCGTAATGTTTCTCTAGCAACAAGATTTCTGCGAAGTAAAATCTTCCTTAAAACCTAAGATTCTTCTTGTGGAAGACAATAAAATCAATGTGATGGTAACGAAATCAATGATGAAGCAGTTGGATCACGACATAGAAGTCGTAAATAATGGAGTTGAAGTTGTACGTACATAAAAGAATATTGTACTCTTTTTCCCTTAATCAGATTTTTTTTTCCCACTGGGTTTTTATTTGATAAGGTTTTTAACGAGGCATATTCTTTATGTAATGGACATCCAAGGAGAAGTGAACCCTGAAGATTCATCACATTGAATGAAAGTATGAGACATATTTATTGTACAATGGACATACAAAAAAGGGGGAGTATTATGAATATTTGTATGTTAACTACCTTCAATATCTTCATCACCTTCACTATCTCCATACCTAAATTATCTCCATTACTTTCACTATTTTCATACCTAATTACTTTCACTATTTTCATACCTAATTACTTTCACTATCTCCATACCTAATTACTTTCACTATCTCCATACCTAATTAACTTCATTATTGTTATTATTTACATTATCTCTACTACTTCTTCATCCTTATAAATAGGGGTTAAATGTGTAGTTTTGTAAATAGAAGAATACACAAGAATATAGATGAAATATACAAGAATCTCTCTTCTCTTCTTTTCATTTGATTTCTATCTTACATTTTATTCTATATTTATTTTGTTATCAATAGTTTTATACAATAATTTTATAACAACTACTTCATATATATGACTTATTTTACATAATATAAAATATATATAAAAAAAAAAATTAAAGTTAAACTACGTAAACCATTTAAGACTAAAAATAATATTGTGCTTTTTTCCCTTTTTTTTAAACAAAACTTTAAATAAAGTTATTATCCAATATAACACATGATAGATATAATTATATATATATATATATATATATTTTTATTTTGAAGTTTTATAATACAAGTATCCTACTTTATTTATAATTAATGTACATTTAATATTTTCTAATAGAGTAGGACGCATTTTTAAATAAATTAATAATGCCTCAAACTATTTATTATAGATAATTTAATTTCAATTATGTTGACATTCTGTTTATATTATGAATGTCATTTATGCTTTGCAATATTTTATTTTTAATTTCATTGGTGAAGAATAATGTTTACAAAATAAAATGGTAATTTTTTTTAAAAAATCTTTTTACTTTCTCACTAACTATATATATATATATATATATATATATATATATATATATAACTGAAAGTAATTAGTTAGAGTAAGACCTATCCGAATAATAGAATAGATTAATTACAATGGTGGTGATCACTCAAAAACTTGAAGGTCAAAAAAAAAAAAAAAAAAAAATAACATTATAGAAATGAGTAATGAGAACAAATATGAAATTGGTTTACAAGTGGCATTCATTAGGGGCCCCGCCAAAAACACCACTAAAATGTAACTCATGGCTATTTATTTATTTTAAAAAGCATGAAGGACCGACCTCCAATATCACTAAATTCTCAATTTTTTTTTTTTTTTCTGCTGCTGCTTTCTTCTTACCAAACTTACTGATTCAGAATTGCAACAGCTTTATAATTTTGTTCTTTAAATAATTTCCTGTTTTTCAGAGTACATTTGAGTAAAGTAATTAATCTTGGCTATGGAGAAATCACCAGAAGAGCAACATCCTGTCAAGGCTTTTGGCTGGGCTGCAAGAGATACATCTGGAGTTCTCTCTCCTTTCCACTTCTCCAGAAGGTATATTACCTGATTTAATTTTTTCCTAAAAATTGTTTGCGGATGAAGGGGAATCGTGTTTTCAGGGCAACTGGTGAAAAGGATGTGAAGATCAAAATCCTTTTCTGTGGAATTTGTCACTCTGATATTCATTTTGTTAAAAATGACTGGGGAATGTCAAAATATCCTCTGCTTCCTGGGTATGATCATTTCCTTTGCTATTTGAGAATTTAAGCCCTAACTGTTTAAACCCACCCCTTTTTTTTTTTACAAAAGAATTTATTTCTTGTATTAGGCATGAAATTGTTGGTGCGGTGACAGAAGTTGGCAACTCAGTAACTAAATTCAAAGTTGGAGAGATAGTCGGGATTGGATGCTTGGTCGAATCGTGCCGTTCCTGTGAGAATTGCACAAATGATCTTGAGAATTACTGTTCAAAAGCGATACTAACCTTCAGCTCCGTACATCTAGACGGAACCCCAACCTACGGAGGCTATTCTGACATTATAGTCGCCGATGAGCATTTCGTAGTGAAAATCCCTGAAAATTTACCCCTCGATGCGGTCGCTCCTCTGCTGTGTGCTGGGATTACTACTTACAGTCCGCTCAGGCATTTTGGACTTGACAAACCCGGTTTGCATGTTGGGGTTGTTGGGCTTGGTGGATTAGGCCATCTTGCTGTCAAATTTGCCAAGGCATTTCAGAGTAAGGTCACTGTTATTAGTACTTCTCCTCATAAAAAGAAGGAAGCCCTTGAACATCTTGGAGCTGATTCATTTCTGGTCAGTACAGATTCAGATGAGTTGCAGGTAGTTTAGTAGTAATACAGATCAATTTTTTCTTTTTCTTATTTTTTAAGGCAAATTTAACTTAATTTTAGTTGATTCTGTCTCAGTGCCCTTTAATTTGTGTTTTCCATATATATTCTTAGTCATGGATGGTGATATATGATATGGATCAAATGAACTTGATGACAATTTAATTCAAGTTAATAGTGTTTTTTGTGTTTGATATTCTTAGGGTGCTATTGGAACACTGGATGGGATCATTGATACTGTCTCAGCTGTTCATACACTGTTACCATTAATAGGTCTGCTAAAGACCGATGGCAAACTTATTATGGTTGGAGCACCGGATAGACCACTTGAGTTGCCAATAATTCCTCTACTAGGAGGTGAGAATGACTACTAACCCTTTTTTTTACATATTCCTTATATATACTCCCTTTGTGGGTTGTGAAATGATGATGATGATGATGATGGTGTAGGTAGAAAGATAATAGGAGGAAGTGGCATTGGAGGGATGAAGGAGACACAAGAAATGCTTCATTTTGCTGCAAAACATGACATAAAAGCAGATATTGAAGTGATTCCAATGGATTATGTCAACACTGCTATGGAACGTCTTGATAAAGGCGATGTTAAATATAGGTTCGTGATTGATGTTGGAAACACATTAAAGAAGGACTCCTAATCTTTTCCCAGCTTGATCCCTTTGGTTCAAGAATTCAGTTTCCTCTGTGAATAGTTGAGATTGGGATTGATTTGATAATGTACACTTATGTATTCTTCGTTATCTCAAAATGCAAATCCCATTTCTCTATCTTCCTAAATAAAAATTTATTGGGCTACTCCTCATATTTTAACAGGATTTTTATTTCTTATAATTTTATGCGATTTAATTTAATTTAATTTCTTTCATTTTTTTGGTATTTTCCTTTTGAATTATTTTCACTAGATTTAAAGTACTTGGAATTGGAACAGGAATTTAAAATAATAAAATTAGATGGGAATGTTTTAATTTAAAAATTTGATAGTACAATAAATATAGGATTAAATTAACCAATTTTCTCCCAACAACTCCATGTTAAAGATTTCCATTTTTTTTTTTGTTTGGGCTTACGTGGGCTGAAACCAAATCCTTTAACAAGCTAATCCTATAGTTCTTGTTTGGAATTTTGGATTTTGTTTAACCATAGGCCTCGATATAACAACTCGGTTAAATTTATATATATTTGGAGAAAATTAATTGTCAACTTAACCGTATGATATATTTTGGGTAATTTATATATATATATCAATGTAATTCCAATTATGGAAAGTCCCCCCCTCCACCCCCCCCCCCCCCCCAAAAAAAAAAAAAAAAAAATTATACGAGGTTTATTGTTTACACCTTATAATTGTCGTCTATTGCAAGACTTAGTTATCTTTTCGTACCAAATATATATATAGGCCTTGGTTTTACATTTTTTTTTTTAAAAAAAAAATTAATGGTTTTACTCTTTAAATCATATTTATTTATTTGGGAGATTTCAATATATTTTTTAGACTATTTGTTTTATTTTCTGGTAAATTTAGATTTTTTTTTAAAAAAAAATTAAATATTTTTATCTTTTACTGTGTAAAAGTCAAAAGTCAAAAGTAAAGATAATCTATGCCTTATTGATAGTATTTGACATATGAGTTGATGAAGATTGAGAGCAATCTAATAAAATATTTATTACCTTTCCTTTTCTAATTACACCTTTCAAAAAGTCTTAATTTAATAATTCAATTTCTAAGAGGCAAAAAAATCCCTCAAATTTCTAAAAAAAAAAAAAAAAAAAAAAAAAAAAAAGAATATTCAATTTGGGCACCTCTTGAACGGCAGAAGAGAAGTAACATGAGATGTTTTATATTATGACAAATAATTTACAGAAAAATAGAGACCGATGATGGTGGTGGAGAAAATTAGGGGATGATTTCCTCCTTATTATTATTATTATTGTTATTTCCTTTTCCACCCTAATTTATAACAAAATTAGAGGATATTTGATGTGTTGGATGAATTGAAGTCACCTCAATTAAGAAAATATATGATGCCTTATCTTCACATGATTTTCCACCACTAAATCAACTACCTTTGTCTTTTTGGTTACTACACACACACACACACACATATATATATATATATATATATATATAAACAAAAATATGACTTTGTAACCAATTAAATAATTAAGAATTAATATCAACCAATATTCTCTTCTTGAAAAATAATAGTAAAATTTATTCTCTTATAAAGTTTCCATTAATATTAAATCACGTTATTTTTAAGGAGTAAACTATTTCCCTACTACGCATTCCTCCATTATAAAAATTAATTGATATGCATTAACTAAAATCTTTTATTCTTTTTTTTTTTATTTATTTATTAAATCTTTTATTCTTAATAGGAAGGGAATTCTTTCAATATAATTAAGGTAACAGGCCTAATGCTGGGTTTTTTGACCAATTTAATAAAATTGACAGAAACGTGAAAATTATCAAAACTATAAAGATAAGGAATAAAATTATATAAAATTTTTAAATGAAAATTACAAAAATTATATAATTTATTGGATGAAATTTGTCAATTTACTTTTTTATTTATTAAAAACCCAAACTTACTGCAGTAGCGAGGTTTTATCGAGACGTGACCACAACGCAACGCTAAAAAAAAAAAGAAAAAAAGTGAAGATTACAGATTTTGACGGAAGAAAAATTCTCTTTAGTTTGCAAAATTAAAATTACCATGCATGTTCACTGAACCATTACTATTCAATTCTACAGTTCTTTCTGAATATGAATATTTTTGCCTTTTTGGATAAGCATAAATACATGCAATTCTTAAGAGTGTTAAAGAATATACATACATAGCAATAATTCAGTTAATTTGGAAGAAGAAAGAAAAAAAATGGCCGGAAAATCACAGAAAAACGAGCATCCTATCAAGACCTTCGGATGGGCTGCTACTGATACATCTGGTGTCCTCTCCCCCTTCAAGTTCTCCAGAAGGTTCTTTTTTTTTTTTTTTTTTTCCATTTATTCAATCTTCTTTTTTTTTTTTTTTTTTTTTTGATGATGAATTTCTTGATATGGAAACATTTTTTTATTTTTTCAGGGCGACTGGGGATGAAGATGTGAGGTTGAAGGTGCTATACTGTGGGATATGCCATACCGATCTTCATAATGCCAAGAACGACTGGGGCGTCAGTTTTTACCCTTTCGTATCAGGGTACACTTTTTACACCTTCCTTTTTCTTTTTTTTTTTTCGAGATATATTGAAACAAGAACAAAAAGATATTTATTGGTATATATATATATATTTTTTTTAATATCTTATTTTAACTTTTTTTTCATTAGAAGATGGTAAGTTCGGCGTATAAACTATTTTTTTTGACAAATTTCATCCTTTATTATTATTATTTTTTTTTGTTATTTATCTTTATATTTATTACTTTTTAAAATTTTTTTAGCCTAAAGTAGTAAAAAATAATATATCTTTTAGTAAAAAGTATTAAAATATTATTTAATTTTCTAACTTTAAAAAAAAAAAAAAAAAAAGGATAAAAAGAGGACTAAGAGTAACTTTAATTTGTCATGAAACAGGCATGAGATTGTCGGGGAAGTGACAGAAGTAGGAAGCAAGGTTACAAAGTTCAAGATCGGAGAAAAAATTGGAGTAGGAACCATGATAGATTCGTGTGGTATCTGCGACCAATGTTCAAACGATCTGGAAACTTATCGTCCCAACTTGTTAACTTATCTCTCCAAGTACTACGACGGTACCGCCACACACCGCGGTTACTCTAACGAGATGGTGGTGAACGAGCACTTCGTCGTCCGTTGGCCTGAAAACTTACCTCTCGATGTCGGTGCTCCTCTGCTTTGTGCCGGTTCCACCGTTTACAGTCCAATGAAGTTCTATGGATTGAACAGAGTTAAATCCAAGTTTGGTCCATTTTATTTGTGAAATTACACACCTGACTCATACTTCAAAACTATTGCACAAAATGGCTTCATCGCAGCCAGCAATTGCGTCTTTAGTTTGAAGTCGCATTCTAGAAATGCAACTTCCGTATAAATTTCACAAGTAAATGAAACTACGTCGTTTTAAACAATCAAAACAACGTCATTTTAATGGCTGCCAAACAAACTCATCTTCTCCATTTCTCCCCTTTTTCTCTTTCCATCTCTGCAACCGAAATTTCTTCCTTTTTTTTCTTTTCTTTCTTTCGCTTTTTTCTTCGGATTCACTCTACATCAAGGTCTCAATTTTCCCGGGTAATAAGGTAAATGTTTTAGTCTTTTTTTTTCGTATTTCAGTTTTTCCATAGTTTTAATTGATTGGAAGAAAATGAAGATGACGGAAATTTTTGAATAAGGGTTTTGAGATTTCTTGAAATGGGAATTATTTTTTAAAAAATAAATAAATCATCAATAAAGAAATCGCACAACATGTCGATACATATATTATGTGATTTCTTTATTTTTTAAAAAATAATTCCCCTTTCAAGAAATCTCAAAACCCTTATTCAAAAATTTCCTTCATCTTCATTTTCTTACAATCAATTTAAACTATGGAAAAACTGAAATACAAAAAAGACTAAAACATTTACCTTATTACCCAAAAAAATTGAGACCTTGATGTAGAGTGAATCCAAAGAAAAAAGTGATAGAAAGAAAGAAAAAAAAAGGAAGAAATTCCGGTTGCAGAGATGGAAAGAAAAAAGGGGAGAAATGGAGAAGATGGATCTGTTTGGCGACCATTAAAACGTCGTCGTTTTGATTGTTTAAAATTTATACAAAAGTTGCATTTTGTGAATGTAACTTTACAAAAACAACGTCGTTTAAATTAATATTGAAGTGACATCTGCTAAACGAACCAAAATGACACCGTTTCATTTACATAAAACGACGTCGTTTCACTTATTGTAAAATTTATCGGTTGCATTTTCAGAATACAACTTTCCATTAGTGGAAATGTAAAGTAGCATCTTGGAGATGCGACTTCTATTTTTAGTAAGTTGCATTTCCAGAATGCTACTTCAAACTAAAGACGCAGTTCTGGCTCTACGATGAAGCCATTTTGTGCAATGGTTTTGAAGTATGGGTCAAGTGTGTAATTTCACAAATAAAATGGGTCAAACTTGGGTTTAACCCGATTGAACAAGCCCGACACGCACTTAGGAATTGTAGGACTTGGTGGACTTGGACACGTGGCGGTTAAATTCACCAAGGCTTTTGGAGTTAAAGTGACGGTGATCAACACTTCTGTTCATAAAAAGGATGAAGCTATTAATCGTCTTGGAGCTGTCTCTTTTCTTGTTAGCACTGATCATGACCAAATGCAGGTAATTTTTTTAACCTGATTTAATCATATTTTAAGGCGAGTAGTGTTGAGTACGTGTAGTTTAATAGTTACTAAAGACTCTTGATCCTCACAATTGTATTTCCTTTCCTTTAATTCTTGTTGCTTACTTTCGTTTTTGTTTTTGTAATTGTTCGTGCGTGTGAGTTTTGATCATAAAAGAGTACAAACTTTGATACTAAAATAAGATATGTTGGGTTTGTCATAATGGAAAAGCGCATTGCATTGTGAATGTTACAAAAGGTCAAAGATTCAACACTCGTTGTGAGCGCCATTTTTAAGAGTTAGGATGAGGTCTTCCCCCGATCCGAATTAGTTAGAGTTGTGATGGCTCCGGATACCGGATGGTCTAACCAAAAAAATATATATGTTGGCATGATATAAAAATTACTAAAAACTTTTTTTTTTTTGGTACCCACTTGGGGCGCCCGGTGTCCCCACCTTTTCGGTGAGATTAATCCAGACTCAGCCTGCGGAGCGCTCGCAGAGTTCAACTCTTACTCGAGGGTTAGGGCCTGGCCCAGAGCTTTTAACATGACGCTAACCACCCCAGGGGATTCGAACCCTTGACCATCCGCCCTAGAGGAAACATTAGGAGTCCGCTTACCAACTCCCCCAAGCTACCGGGTTACTAAAAACTTTTACCTATATAGTCTATCATGCTTTTTATAGTCATATATCTCAAGAATATTGTTTTGATATTATGATGTGGGATAAGGAGGCTTCATGTTTTGTGAAATGATACACATATATATAAATCTCATTTTTCAAGTTTTCAATTAAGTTCAATGTTAGTATTTATGTATATGTTTGGATGCAACCAAAAGATGTTATTTGTAACTAAAATATATATATACTATATCATGTATGTAGGCGGGCATGGGCACATTGGACAACATACTTGACACAGTATCTGGTATTCACAATGTCATGCCATTATTTGGTCTACTAAAGCCTCATGGAAAGCTAATTATGGTTGGCATACCAAACAAGCCCCACTCGAGATTGAGGTTTTCCCTTTGATTATCGGTAAGTAAGTAAGAAATTCAAAGTAAATTGTAAATCTTTTATGAATCAGATTATTTAATCATGCAAAGTCAAGAACATAAGGACGAAATAGTAAAAATTTAGGAAATTTATGGACAGGAAGGAAAAGCCTAGGTTGATTTTGCAGCAGAACATAACATTACTGCAGATGTTGAAGTTATCTCTATGGACTATGTGAACAACGCATTCGAGCGACTCGACAGGAATGACGTTAGATATCGATTTGTCATTGATATAGGAAAAACTTTGCTTATCCCATAATTCCTATTATATTATGAGACAAAATGATTGTTATATACATAATTGTCTGCTTTTATCGCTTTCCCTAATTCTGTGAGGAACAAAAAGAAAACTATGTGTTCCTTATATATAAAAGCGTGTACTCTTTTGGTTGTATGTCTTTGAATAAATATGAGTATTTGTTATTGAAATCTTGATGTCCATTTGGAATTTCATTCAAGGCCATTCAGATTTTTTTTTTTTTTTTTGAGTATTTTTAGATCAAAGTCAGTCTTGTAAAAAACAGCGTATGGACAGATTGTGAAGTTGTTAGAGTTAATCCATTGAAAAAAAAGTACTCATGTATGTATTTCTTTAAAATTTAGGGTCAAGGTATCTGTCTCAATTTAGATACTTAAAAAGATACCCTTTCATAATTTAAAATCCATCCAACTTGAGTGGAGATACATGGAAAGGTGTCCCATAGTTTATGATCCATCAAACTCAAACTAGAATTAGACTAAATACTTGGGAATGTGTCCTCTCATACTTTGAGATCTACCTAATTTGAACGAGAATTAGTTTACTTTGGATATTTAGAAAGTGTCCTCTCATAACATCTCTTATAGTTTAAGATCCACCCATCTCAAATCAAAATTAAGTATTAATTTAAATACTTAGAAAGATATTCTTCTCAAATTGCACTCATAAAATCAAACTCTTATTCAGATCTTATCATAATCTAACTCTTACATGGTGCTCAGATGCCTTATCCTGTTTTGTAATGGCTATAAATCATATAGCAGATGGCTCGTACCATCTAGGAAGATCTGATATTCTCAAGTCATATTTGGGCCTCATCTACATTCCCTTGAGCTGTGTTATACAACCCATGGTGGGTTTATTCCGCTCATCTTTATAGAATTTGTTTCTATTTTAATATTAGGGTATATTACAGAAATGTCTTATTTGTTTCTTATCCTTCAATATACTAAGTAGTAAACTTGCTAGTATTATTTAAAAAAAAGAAAAAAAAAAAAAAGAAAACTCCTAGGTAGAAGATATATAGGATCTGTCTCAGGGTAAGACAAACCATGCATGTTTTGTACTTTGATTTTAGGACAAATATTCACAATTTCTGTGTGTTAGTACAGAAGAATATATGTCAGAGTTAAATGAAGGTAAAAGGATACATGTCATTTAAAGAAGGTGGAGTTGTAACACTAAAATCCCTTCTTTTGATATTTAAAAATCTATAATGTTCTAAAATATACTAATTATTTTTCTAATATTTGATTTTAGTATAAATCTCTACAATATGCATCATACAATGTATATTTTCTTATTCAAGTACTATTTTCCTAATGTTCTAATTCAGATCAAAACAAATCCCGTCACCAACATTACACAATAGATAGATCAATGGATAAAACGAAACTCCCTTTTTCTCAAAGAAAGGCTTGAAACTCATTAATTGTTACACAATAGATTGAGCTAAACAATTTTCTATCAAATATATCATTTTACATTAAAATAACTTCACATTAAAAAAATAAAATTGTTGTATACCATTGAAATGTTATTGTAGTATACAATGAAAAATCAATAAGTTCACCCGGCTCGCATTGTATCTAGCCAATCCCCACTCTTCCTAACTGTACATCCATACTCCACTGAGATTCTCATTGTACTCCACACTCACTCCTTGATTTCTCCCATATGGTCATGAGGTATTCTTAATTTTGCGAACTTATCATCAAGATTGAACCTATTGTCATGAAATTTCAGCTTTTCTAGCTTATAATTGCTATTAAAATAACGAATGGTTAAACAAATGTCCACGTTAAATATTTTCAAAATTGAAAAACTAAGGAGTTGAAAAACTAAAGAGTCGAAAAACAAAATGGTGAACCGAGTTTCCTCAATTGCTAGAATGACAACGCACCTGGGTATTAAAACGCGCAACTTTATGTATACTGAGAAGGCCAAGCATATCCTGATAACCAGTGAGAAGCTGCGCCAATTCCTTATCCTCATCTGACATATACATAAATTAGTATATTATCTCTCATAGAAAATTTACAGTAGCATAACTACTCTATAGCACATGATCGAGAACAAGAAGACACCTGGAATTGCTTTGACAGACAAAACTATGTCAGCCAAATGCTGCCATCTCTTCAAAGTAGTTGGCGAAATAAGAGAAGATGGAAATGTTATCACTGCAACAGCATTTGAGGACCTCACCATGCTTTTCAAAGATCTGACGAAACCTAGTACCTCCCATTCCTACAAAACAATGTTTGAGTCTTCAAAACAAATGTAAATTGCTTCACAAGGCCTTGGAAGTTAACAGCAATACATTGTTCCAAAAACAAGGCCGTTTATCATAATCACAAATCATATATATATCCATGTGAACTGACCTTGTCAGAGAACTCACAGTCTGGTGCACATAAGGACTGTATGGCAATCCGACCAGTAGAGGAGATGTTGCCATCATATCTGTATGCAAATTAAACAAGATGGTTATTTCTAGTGATACATAGTGCAAGATGACCAGTCAGATAATTATGAAATGCCATAAAAATAAAAAGATATCATTCATTGGATACTTAACCAATGAAAATAGGATGCGGAATCTATCTTAACCTGAAAACCTATGACTAAGATGAAAAGAGAGAGAAATTTACTCTCTCACTCTTCTTTTTCTTTTTTTTAACCCTCTCTTAATAGGTCCATTAACTACTGCAAACAGATAACCATTTGAATTGCTAGAAAACTATTAGTGCAGCAGATATTAATAAAAAAGAGCCTATCTTTTATGTCTGTATTACCCTCAACCAGTCACTAATGGTAGAGGACAGGACATCCCTTTAAACTAGAAGAACAGCTTATCAAGTCAAAAGACCATCCATCCATCATCTCAAAGAAAATATTTTCTACACAGTAAATATAGACCAAAAGGCCAAATTAGTAATACATTCAGATTAGGCCATCGACATTGATGAAGTCCATGAATTTCAACCTCAGTTTCAGAAGCAAGTTATAAAGGAAGCTCAGGGGAAATTTTATATGTCATTCAAGAATATAGTTCAAAGTTACCTTTGTACAGAAGAAAATCCAAGGGAAAAATATGCTACTTTATACACTATAATTTTGAGACATAGATAGACTTAAATAAACTCTCATCTAATAAGTTAGAGCAATATTTGTAAAGAAAGTTTGTTATTGCTTGGAAGAGCATGGACATCTGTCACTCTTAAAAGGAAGATGGACAGCTGATACTCCTACCAAATACCAAGGGACAATCTAATGAGCAACCAAAAACTCAAAGCAAAATCCTGATATGTACAAATTCTGGAAGGCCTTTGTTTTTATGATTGAATAAAAAATTCAACTATGATGTACCTTGGCAGTTGAGCTAAGAATGCAGAGCAACGGTCATGGAGAGTTGCAAGAGTAGGTGAATTTTGAAGACTCACACAATCAATATGTTGTCCACTAAGTGCATGCCTCTTAAGGGGCTTCTTCAAGGCAAAGTCATTGCAGTACTCAGCTTTTCCATCTGAAAGACATAGTAATCATCACGCACTCCTAGACTATTTTCATAAATAAAAAACTAGGGCTTGGAAAAAGTTCATTCCAGATACCATCGATTACATCAGTTCAAAGTCCAAAATGGGAAGGATATGAGAAGTTTGGAGGGTGTTGCAATGCTCAAAAATTCATATACATATCTAGACATAGTTATGGTTAGCATATGATGACAAACATAGTTGGAAACTTTTAGTACTAAGAGAATTAGGTAGGGAAGGTCAACTCTAGAAGAATAATTCTAAAATTTAAAAGAATACAAAGGAAAATTAACGAGGAGATATAATGACATGAGGTAACGTCCCCCTCACTCCCTCACCCCTTCTTATTTGTATTTTTAACTGATCCATGACTTCTATCAGTTCTGCATACGGCACATATCCTAGAGACCGCTTCATGCAATCCAACTGAAGTTTTTGTTTCTCTGTGACATACTTGCATTTATGAAAACCATTCCATTGGCTAGCAAGAGTAATCTTCTCATTTAATTTGTAAAGAGTAAAAGAAAAGAATGAAGCAACAGATTCTAGAATGATGTGCTAGATCCATGACAAGAAATTTTTAAGCTTTTAAGGGACATTTTGAATGGCCATCAATAAACTAGGAGAAATAGTTACCATCAGGGAAATAAAAAAAAAATAATATGTTTAGCTGAAAGCATTAGTTAATCAATTATACCTTTCTGACTGTCCAAAGTTTGTTCCAAAGAATACTTCTTATACTGCCAAGCAATCCTCAATGCCTTCTCCTGTAATGTGTTAAATATTTCACATTTAAAATCTAAAAACTCACAGATTATATGCTTGGAAGTATACATTCCAAAAGAGAGAAAGACCTGTTCTGTGTCATGACGAGATTTATTATCTTTAGAGGACACTGGAGCTGGCAGCGTACCAACGAAAGATCTTGGCTCCTTAGCTGGGCTAGCATATAGGCATATAGAAGAGGTTGGTTGTGCACCAATCCTTGAGACATGAAATTTCTCAACATAAGCATATGACTTGGAAGTAAAATTCAAAACAAACATTGATATGTCTTGGTTCAAACAAAATGGGTTAAGAAAAAATCTATTTTAATCATCTAGGAAAAAGAGCAATTATTACATGCAGTAGGCATCTGGACACAGATAGAGTTACTTACATGGATGATCAGAACAGGACACTTCACCAATGGGATTTTGCCAATATTCTGCATACAAGGAAATTGAGTTTAGATGCAGAATTACCATAGATTATTTTTCCATTAACATGCTGATGTTCCAAAAATTGTAAAAAAGAGTGAGTAATCATGAAAAAAGATCAATGAACAAGTTCTTACTTTATAGATGTCAAACCAATATGTGCACTTCACAAGATACATAACCCTAGGGCCAGATAAAATAGGACTATGCAGAACAACAACCTTTAGTCGAGTTAGGAGTGCAGCAAGATCCAAGGTAGGGCTGCTTTCAACAGATTGACCATAAAGGATGATGTCTTCCTGCTTAGCACCATAGCTCTCTTGAAGACACTTGTAAGCAGCTTCAATATCTGCATAAGTATTGTGCTCACTTGGCTGCAGAAGTGACAAAGATGAACTTCAGTGGGTGCTATGAAGCATTTACTCATCTAAAGCAATAGAGAAATACATTATCAAGGAAATCTTCTGCTTATTGATACCTTCCCAGATGATTGTCCATAGCCAGAATAGTCATACCTGCATATGGTTCAAAGTTCAAAAACAGACAAGATGATTAATTAACCCTCTCAGCCCAATGTTTAAACATGTAGCAAAAGAGAGACTGCTAAACCAAGTATTGAATTGATCGATTAACATTTTCAGGGCCAAAAGATAAGAGAAATAACAGACAACACATAAATTGTTTCAATACTATGTACATCAAGCATCATGGACCAGAAATAATACAGAAGTCCAGTTCCAGGAAAAAATTTACTAGGTCATTAGCACTGCTTTCTCCCAGAAAAAAAAAAAAATCATTCAAATGGTAGCAGAAAATATATTCACTGACATATCTTTAACATTGTACTGAAAAGAGGAGATGGCTCCAGAAATAAAATTCAACCAATTACGTACTAGGGACCACTAAATTACAAATATACTCTATTAGTACGCAAAACAACCCATTTTAATAAGAAAACCAACATTAGTTCCCAGTGCTTGATACACACCATATCCAACTAGCATGTCAAATTCCCACAGACAACTAAAATTCAAAAACTGAATCTCAGATGCCAGCAAAGGCATGCCTTGGGAAAAATAAAGTTAAACAAGAACTGTGTGATTCACATAAAGAAGAGTTTCCTAGTCTATCTTAACCACATTTAACAAAATATTATTAGCCAACCAAATTTCTACCTAACATATCATCTACCCACTGACGAGATTAAATTTTGAAAAGCTGAATCTAAGATGCCAGCCCAGGCATGCATTAGAAACAAATAAAGGCTTACCAGAAATCTACTGATCTTAAGATGATTAGGCAATTGATTATTTGTGCTTCATTTCCAATAGAAACATGTGCACCCAAAAGTCACAGTGTAGTACAGGCTTTAACAACAACCTAACATATATGTGAACTCCTAAACAAGGAAACTCAGAAAAGCCATATAACAAACTAGAAAAGGAAATGCTACACATCCAATGTAACAAGTGTTTTTGAAATTTTCACTCCATCTAAACTCCTTAACAAAATTTCATAGAGCTTTAAGATGCCAAAATTTCTCTATTATATCCATCACTGGAAATAACCTTTAATTTCTCTACTGTTTTCTTTTCTATGCCCCAAAATAGTAGAAATGAAGTCAAACACTTTCTTAAATTTCTTAGCTTTAAATGCTCGAACCACCAAAATATCTTTTAAATTACTCTTCTAAATATTTTGTTCTCGAAAAGCTTCTTTTTCTGTCTATTTCCAGAATAAACTGGACCTCGAGCACTTCTCCAATTTCTGTTACTAAAAGTATGAACTTTCAGGCTATTTTATAGAGCAAAAAAGTTCAAAAAGATAGCTGATCTACAAGGAAAACCTAAGGCATACTAATCCAACTTCTACTCACAGATTACAAACTCTATAGTACAAAATGTTTCTACATTATCTCATAATTTTACTGACCCACACCCACAAAAGAAATTCACCAAAATAAAATCTTTCAACCAATACCATGGCAAAGAAACTTGCTAACCACCCCTGCCCACAAAAAGGCAAAAGTAGATTTGAAAAGCATAGAACAATGGAAAAATCAGGCCCTTCACCCAAAAAATGTAGAATAATAAGAAAATCAAGCATTTCAAGGAAGCTTGAACATTTGAGAATTACATGCCTCCTACCTCAATTCTCAGAATATCTATTAAAAGAAAACATTTGCACAAACAAGACAGACATAAAGCTTCTGATTCATCAAACAGAGAAAAGTTCCACATGAAGGATTAAACATAATTCAAAAAATTTTTGCTTAGATGCACATCTAGATAAATTATAAACAATTGAAACAAAGTAACTTAAAAAAAAAAATCAAAATAAAATTGTAGCAATTTTGTGCATACCCTGTGAGATAAACTCTGAGGTAAATACTAAGCTCAATAAAGAGCTCATACATCAACCCAATATCAGCAGCGTTACAATGAGAATAAAGCAGAGTATTAGTAGCCATGATATCCTATATAAAGAGCTACAATCTCATTTCCTCTTCTTGTGGAAACCTTCAAAATGTCCACATTTCCCTATGAGGAAACAGTTCCATTCCAAAAGTCCCATAGCTTCATCTTTAACAACCTTGTACGTTGGCGGGTTCAGTGGAAAAAATACTAACTTTGCCGCCATTTGATGAAGTCACCCCTCCCATTTTTCACCTTCCTCTTCGACTTCCTCCTCTTACACTAAGTACTCTCAATATATATCTAATACATTTGAAAGTCAAAAGAAACTCCACATTTCACTTGAATCACTTAATAAATTAAACAAAGAGAGAACAAGAAAGAAGCATAGAATGAAGAGTATAAAGCTGGTCTAATAACTGCCTCCATTACAATTTTCCTACAATGACTTTCACAAATTTTCCAGGTAACAGAAACTCATGTCAAGGAAAAACTGGAAACTGACATTCATACAACAAAAGAAAAAATTAGAATGCAGTTTATTTTGCATAATGTCCTTCTATATGCATGTTATTGTCCAACTCTTTATGATCTTTCAGCATTTTATGCTCATTCTCACACATCTCACTGCAAACTGGTTCCAAACATTTTTTGAGCAGGTGTATCATATAAATGGAGCTCCTATAATATAGGTCCATCTTCTACCTCTAACAACATTGAATAAAAATGAACAGAGAATTGGAAGCAAAGAAGAGACAGTAGCAATTATTTCAAAATCACAATACACGATGTTGTATACTAGTTAAAACACAAATAAGAAATTCTACAGAGAAACAAGTTCAAACTCAAGTTCTATGTAACATAATAAAGATACTATCAATATCCAAAGCTAGAAGTAATCATCAAATCCCTTCAGGATAAGACATGCAATAACAGGGTAGTTAAAACTCATCCGGAAAAAAAAATGTAAAATATGTGAATAATTGAACATTCTTCAGTATTGCCCCCATGGTAGGAAATAATTCAGAAACTTGAACTATTCACTAGAAGACACCCAGTCCTATAGAAGTTCAAGGTAAGAGGTTAGGAAGTCAAAACACTTCCGAGGCCCAACTACTACAGAATATCCTGCCCAAGAAACCTACTTAAACAACAAAAAAGTTTTGCTCTCCTCAGTGAATTCCGTTAGATAATTCATATGAATTTGAAATTAAAGCCAGTAAACTACAGATGATACACAAGAAATTTCAGTTGCCTAGAAAAATATACCAAGAATAAAAGCACAAAAAAAGTAAAGAAAAGAAAAGAAAAAAAAAAAAAGAAAGAAAGAAAGAAAAATTTAAGCACAAAGAAATATGGAGGAAGTAGAGTTCAACAGGTATAGAAGTAGATTTTTCAAAATTTTCATACTAATTTTCAGTATCCTCTGTTTTCCAGCCTACAGAACAGCCCAAAGAGAAAGATAAAAGCAAAATCCCACGGAGGTGAAAGGTGATTAATAATCAACGTCGCTTCGGACCAGCACGATTATGCATCTCCAGAAGTAGATCAAGTGATACTGGCGTCCATTTCTCATCCACTTGTGCAAATATCTTTTGATTGAGAGAGTCAATAATAATACTAATGTTACCAAAACCATATATCTGATGACCATCTTGCATTCTACCAGGTTTTGGCTTGAAGAGCAAACCATTCATCTGAGCATGAACTTCAATAATTTCTTTCAAGCTCATTTCACTACCAGTTCCCGATCCTGGCACTTGAGAACCACTACCTAAGGTGCTAGAAGCACGCTCTTGAGCCTTTGCAGCTGTTTTCTCAAACTGTCTTTGCTCACTTGCCCTTATATAACTTATGTTCTCTTTCAAGCCAGGTTGGACTGATTCCATGCCTTCAATAGCTTGGCTAATCATTTCAAGTCCAAGATTAATTCTCTGACGGATGCGTTCATTTGCATGAAGTTCAGGCGGAATAAGTTCCTTCCAACCTAGAAACCATTTACTGATTTCTTCAAAGTTCGGGCTTGAGCACAACCAGTGATACAACACCTCCTGCCACTTGTTAAAAAAAATATCCATTAAATGGACTGTGTGGTTGATGGGTAAAACACTGACCCACGTTCGGACCCAATAAAACTGGTCAAGTTTCTGATTTGCTGGGTTTACTTGAAACTCGTGCATCACAGTCAGCAGTTTCGGAACTATATGGCGAACCATTAGTTTTTCCCAGCTAGCAGCATCAAACACTGTCTTCCAAGGTGATAGTATGTAATATGCAGACATGTCACTAGGATGCCAGGCATGAAGTACACTTTCCAATCTATCACGAATCATGTGATAACAAGCCTCCAATCTCTGCCCCAGCAAAGGCAGCCATGGATGAACCCAAGAGTGAATTGGAATTGTTTCTCGACGAGGATCCCAAGAATCCACAGCAGCAGATATCTTTGGCATCACAATATTGTCCAAGATTGTCTGAAGAACAAGAGATGGCAATATTTTCTCCCATGACTCTAGAAACCGAAGCATGGGTTCGGGATCTCTTGCCTGCCAAGTATTAGTACCTGAAATTCGGACAGCAGGAAATACAACTTCCATAATCAGCTGACTATAGGGTGTTGATGTGTCAAAGAAAAGATAATCTTCACTTTCCAATAAATTCTTCCACTGTGATATCAATTCACGTCCATGTGTTGGATTTTGAAGAGGGTCCCATCCCTGAAATACCCGAATAAACATAGGTACTGCATAAGCACAGGCAATGCTGGATAAGTTGCAAAGCTTGTATTCCTCTGCATATAGCCTCTGCAAATCCAAGAATAACTTTGCAAGGGAATCCAATGTCATTGTCCCCATAGAACTCTGCTCCTCCAGTTGCTCCAATACATTACTTATGTGTTCCATGTTATCAAGCTGCTTCTTCTGGGAAGATGCCTCCATTTTAAGCTTCTCCTTCTCCTTCTGCAATGTGACCACTGTCTCTCTCTCATTTCTTAAGTCCCAATCTACTTTCTGTACATCAACTTCAACTAAATCAACAATCAATCTGATATTGTGCTGAAGTTCAGGCATGGGAATGTCATTCTCTCTAGCTTTCTCTTCAGCATTCAAGTTCTCTAAGTTGGTCAAGACTCGCACTTGAGGTCCCCTCATATCAAATACTTTCTGAACAACTTCAAGACTCTGCTCTTGCTTCTTTGCTAACAACTCTTCAACAGTTCTGTAAACCACCTTTTTAGCCCGAGCTTGTTTTGACCATGACTTCTCCTTCAAATGAAGCTGAGAAGGCTGTGTGGCATGTGGTAGAGCCTTCTCTTCTGACTTCTGTGCAATTGAATTTGCTTCCTTGTAATCATTGAAACCCATTCCCATGGTCTTCGGCCGCAACTTGGTCTCAATCGGGGCCACCAGACCTTGCCGATTTTTACCAAGCCCACCTCCTTTATAACCCATCTTCTCCATTATTTTCGATCCAATCCCTTTTGTGTGCTTCTCAAATGTACCTATATCTCCAGACTCCGGCTCTTTCTTTCCCAATTGGGATGATCTTTTGGCAAGCATAGTCTTCTCCTTTTCTCTCTCTCTCCGCAATAACACTCCTTCCTTGAGCCTCTGGCCAAAAGCCGAAGGCAAGAAATCCTCATCGCCGTCCCCTTTAACACCTCCATTCTCTTCCGATTTGTTATTCTTCGAAGAAGAAGTGGAAGCAAAACCAATGCCAGAAGGCATGTGATCATCTTCCTCATCAGCTCTGTTCTCCACTTTTGTATTCTGGTCAATCTCTTGATTTGGCATTACCTTTCCTGTAGATACAAAATTAACAGGCTTGGAAAGATCAGACTTCTTGTACAGATCCTTATCCTTCCTGCGCTTCCTAGAGGACCCTAAACCATCATAATCCGAATCACTATCCCCAGATGCAAAAACACCATACAGCACATCATCCTTCGTCTGCACAGGCCTTTCTTTACGCTTCTTATAATAAAATTCTCCACCTATCCACTGTCCATCTTCATAGTCATTCTCCATTCCAAACCTCTCCATCTCTTGATAGTCGTCCATATTGTTATATTTCCACTACTACATCAGGGAAAAAATCATACAAAACAGAAAAATAAAATAGAATCAGAAACGCAGCCAAAAAAAAAAAAAAAAAAAAACCCTTATATTAATCTACAAAAAAAGAAAATCATACAAACTTAGGAACTTGGAGATGAAAAAACAAAACTCAAAAACTCAACTCCAGAACCCAAAAGGAAAAACAACAAAATATAAACTTTTGAAGTCAAAAGGTAAAACCTAGAATAGAAAACGAAAAAGACTGTAAGAAGAGTAATACAAAATAATACCTCGACGGATCCTGCGGCTTACTGGACAGGTTGTGCAATTCAAATACGGAATACAATAACAGTTGGTTGGTTTAGGATTTACCTATACCTAAGCAGAAACAGAGAAGGGTTCAGCTCCGCAGGCAGTTCCTTTTCTCAGATGAATTTTGATTTTGGATATTTATTCAAAAAAAAAAAAAAAAACACAAACCAGAAGTGAAATTACAATACAGCAATTGTCAAGAATCCCAATAGAATTAGGGGATAAGAAAAAACGCATGGATTTTAGGGAAATTTATAGAATTGAATGTCGTACGGTTTAAGGAGAAGCAAGAAAAATGGAGCGCATTGTTATGCTGGGGTTTTTTAATCAAAATATCCTACTGTTTAGGAAAAATTTTCATAAATTACCCAATTCCAAAAACATATTATTTTAGTTTAGGAAATAGATTTCTAAATTCATTTTTTTTAAAGAATACATTAGTTATTTATCAAATGTAATATCCATTATTTTATGAGCAAATTGGCATAAATAGTCCCCAATTTATAGAGTTTTGGTGACATTGGTCTTCAAATTATTTTTTTGGTAGGATTGGTCCCCGAACTATAAAAAAATTGTGACATTAGTCCTTTCTTAAAAATTTTGTTAAATCACCGTTAAATCCAGAAAGAAAGAAAGAAAAGAAAGAGGGAAAAGGAAGGGAGAAGAGGAAAATTTTGTTGGAAATTATGAGTAATAATGGTAGGAAGCACAAGTAGGTGTCCTTTAAAGAAAGGAAAAAATTTATCTTTTTTTTCAACTTTGGAAACTTCTGAAGATTATGGAATGTTGAGTTCAAACTAGTACGAAATTTTTTTGGAGTAAGTTGAGTTTTTTTTTTATTTATTCCATTAATAAAGAGTAAAGATCGGAAACTTTAACCCTAAATAAAATTTTTGCAGTGCTATATTGGAAACAGTTCCATGGGAAAAGAAGTCATGGTTTGAGCATGTAGACTCACTATGGTTTTATACCTATACCAGTGGCAAGAAAGATTTGATTTTTCAATGGTGTAAAAAAAAGCAAATATTTTGCAAGAAATATGTTTTTATACCTATAGTTATGTGGTAAGCTTATTACTTTTTTGTTAGTGTTATATTTCTTGGATGCGATTAATGAGTAATATATTAAATTTGAATGACTAATACATAATATTGATGGATAGGTCTCACTAGAGGCTACTAATTCTATGCAACTTTGATGATGACTTGACAAATAGGAATCAATGCATGTTGTTTTTAGATTCCCAACAGTCAATGAATCAAAGGATAGATATGGAAATTAGGAAGTAAGTGAAGCTTTAATTATTTTAATTAGTTGCATATTACTTTAAATAAGAATTAATTTTTAATATAATTATATTGTTTTTATTGTTTTTAGCTTCGTGATGGGTATTATGGACTTTAAAGGAAGAAGCATTCATATGGATGATTTTAAAAAAAAAATCCAATTCTTATGCCCAAGGTACTTTTGTTTTTTTCTTTTAAGCATAGACTAATTTCATTCATCACTTTGTTTGAAGTGTCCCTCTCTTCATGTTGTGTTTCTCTCTCTCCATATAGAAATACCTAATATATGTATATATTTATATTTCTTTTTTCCCTTCCTCTTACTCCTTAGCCTTTTTTACATGGTTTTTTGAAGAGTTATTTCTTTCATGGTTGCTTGGGTCATTTCTTTAGAATACAAGTGTCCACAATTATTGCAATACATTACAAGTGCCCATAAGAATTGAGAAAGATCAAAACTTATATAAACTGATTCAAATATCACATTTCAAAATTTGAAATATAATGAATATGTGGTAAAAAACATAGAATGTGAAAAAAGAAAGAAAGAATCCAACTATGTTAAGTAAATTTAGGGGCTAAATAGGTCCTTATGATTGTATAAACTGCTTGATGTTCTCAACACAATTTCAAAATCATTACACCAAAAATTAATATTGTTATTTAATAATACTAAGAAAGTAGAAACGAGTAAAGGATCACATGAAGGGTAAATTGTGGATATGTGGAGGATCTTTTATAAACATTTAAAATTTATTTATCTCATATAATATGACTTACTTTAAACTGAATATTATTTAATTTCAGGTTCCACAACAAACCAATGAAGTAGATTGTTGATATTATTTTCTTTACTATGCTAAGGAGTTTATGCATAATGCCCCCGAGAACTTTATCATATATGATGGTTATTATCCTTACTTTGTAAGTCAATATAATGGGTTTTATTATTTAAATATTGATACAAGATCAATTATATAAATGATATTAATATTTTTTTTTTTTTTTTTTTTTTTGTAAGCATTAACATTATTTGTTTTAATGTTATATTTTAGATGACTGTTCATTGGTTCGAAAAGGATGATATCAAGGGATTTAAAGAAAATTTGAAAAGATTGAAAAATGGGACTGATAGGGCATGTGAAGCAAATGGTTTTCAAGAACTTGCTATGATAGAATATATAGAGAAAAATAATGAGACAAAAATTCAAGAAGATCATGCTATATACTCAAGTGTTTCAATGGTGAACAATTTTTATATCATTGATCCTATTGTACCTTCCGGTGGTACTTTAGATGATGTTGATATTTGGGGAACTAATGATGAACTAATGGATATTGAAATAATGGGTATGAAAAAAGAAGAAGTCAACATGGATAATATGTTGCGCGTTAAAGTTGAAAAAGTTCAAAACATGGAGGATGATGAGAATAAGTTTGATGGAGATGACTACTATGATGTAAGTGATAATGAGGGGATATATGAGCAATTTTTGGATGATCTTTTGGAGGATTTTGATGATATTGTGACACAAGAAGTTGGAGGGAATGATGATGATGAAGATGTCTTCGATTTGTTGATGACAAGAGTTTTGAAAGGGGTGAAAGTAGCAAAAAGAAGGCCAAAAGAGGGGGGATTATGGGCTTTAGAAAAGCTTATTTGTTGATTGAAAAAGAAATTCTTGAAATATGTGAAGAAACAGATGAAGAGTTGTCTATTGAAGAAGGAGGTGATGAAGAGAATGAGTTTTACAATGAAACTTGCAACTTTAATGGTGAAGATGATGATGCTATGAGAGAGAATTTTCCAATGCATAATCATGAGAAGGATAGATTGAGTCCTCAATTTGAAGTTGGAATGATTTTCAAAACCAAAGATGATTTAAAGGCAGCAATTGTAAATTATGGTGTAGAAAATGGAAGACCCTTATACTTCAAGAAGAATGATAAAGTGAGAGTGAGAGCACAATGTAGGGGAAAAAATTGCAAGTTTGTCCTTTATGGTCATGTATGCTCTAACAAGGTAAGTTTTCAAGTGAGGAGTGTCAAACTAAACCATGAATGTTCAAGAACTTTAAATCATAATTTAGCCACAACTAGAGATGTAAACGAGACGAGCCGAACCGAACCGACATCGGAAATTTGAGCTCGTTCGATTAAGTGTTCGAACATTGTTCGAGTTCGTTCGATTAATTATTTATAAAGCCGAAACTTTCGGGCTTGAACTCGTCGATCTATGACTTTTTTTTTAACTTGTTTTGATTTAAATCAATATATATATATAAATTATAATAAAAAAATTTAATTGTTCGTGAACGCTCGATTATGTTCGCGAACAGTGTTCGAGTAAGCTCAAAAATTAATCGAGCCTAAAAATTTGTTCGAGTTCGGTTCGATTAATAAACGAACAAACTCGAACCGAGCATAAACGAGCTCGAACGAGCTTTGTTCGCGAACAACCCTAGCCACAACAAGATACCTTGATACCTTGATGATTTCAATGTTGATGGTAATCCTTTCAAAGTAGACATTTCTTGATAAAGTGCATCGAGAGCTTAATGTCAGCATTTCAAAGTGGGTTGCGTATAGAAGTGTAGGAGAGGCTAAAAAAGTCATTGAGGGTACCTACAAAGACCAATACAAGTTGTTGTACAATTATTGTGAGGAGTTGAGGCGTTCTAATCCTGGTTCAACTGTAAATGTGGAAACAATTCAAGATTTTGTGACCGGACAACATTATTTTAGAAGAATATATGTGTGCCTTCATGCCCTTAGAACTGGTTTTCTTGCTGGTTGTAGGAAAATTATTGGTTTAGACGGTACATTTTTTAAAGGCCCTCATTTTAGAGTCATTCTTAATGTTGTTGGCATAGACGCCAACAATGGTATGTTTTCTGTGGCTTATGCAATTTGTGATGGTGAAAATATGAGGACTTGGAGTTGGTTTGTAAAATGTTTGATGCATGATCTCAAAATCTATGATGAAGAACACTGGTGCATAATTTCGGATAGACAAAAAGTTTGCTTAGTCTTTATATTGTAATTTTTTTAAAAAAAATAATTTTATTTATTTTGCACTAACTTGATATTTGATAAACTTGAATATGCAGGGTCTAATCAAAGCGGTTCAAGAGCATCTACCAAGAGTAGAACATAGATTTTGTGTCCACCACCTACATAATAACTTGAAGTTTTATCATCCAGGTGAAAAAATTAAAGAAATGATGTGGAAAGCCGCAAAGGCAAGTTATCGGAATCAATTTGAACATGAAATGCAACAACTCAAAGAATTCAATGAACGTGAACACCATTGGTTGCGATCCACCACATCACCCGAGCATTGGGCTAGATGCTTTTTCAGCACTTCAACAAAATGTGATATGTTAATAAACAATCACGCAGAGGCATTCAATAAGCAATTGCTACAAGCAAGGACAAAACCTATTCTTGGGCTTCTTGAGAAGATTAGAGTATATTTGATGATAAGAATGCAAGCAAGGAGACAATGGGTTTCTAACCAAGAAGGAAGCATATGTCAAAGAATCTAGATTATTGTTGAAAAATTGAAAGATGCATCTTCTAATTGTTTTCCAACTTATGCAGGTGGAACACATTTCCAAGTTAGATGCGGATCCATGGAGCAATTTGTTATTTATATAGGTCTTAGAACATGCTCTTGTAGAAGATGGGATCTAACCGAGATTCCTTGTATGCATGCCATATCATGTTTAGGGTTAGAAGGTAAAGATCCTCTTGTCTTTGTGGATCCATGTTATAGTCTTGATGCATATCGGAGAACATATGAGTCAATAATTAGACCAACAACATGGCCCTAATCAATTAGCTCTTAAATGATTTTTAGAATGATGTCTCTAGTGATGTCTCTCTAAGAACATTTAACTAAAATGGATGTTATATAATAGAAACAATTACTAACTTCTTCTTTCCCAACAGAATCGGGAGAAAATTAAAAGAAATGGATAAATATATATACATACTTATATGTAGTGGCACCAAATTGAGATTGCCCCAATATATAGATTAAAATCTTCTTGATCTTCTACAGATGATTCCCACCATTTTTTTTTTTTTTTTTTAGGAAAAAGCACTGCAATCTCATTCATTAAGAAAGCATCCAATCAGAGTTCAAAACATCCAAGACATTTTGGATGTGAAGATTTAAACCATACAACATCGGAATTAAGGGCATGTCCTATCTTAGCTAAAGAGTGATTAGCATGATTAATAATTCTAGGACAGTGATAAACAGAGCTATCTTCAAATTCAATTAGATGGGATTTTAAGCCTTCAATGAGTCCCCTGTCATAGATAAATCGTGCTCAGCTTGCCTCAATTGCTATACCACCCGTAGGCAATCAATTTCACACACTATCTTCTTGTTCCAAAGTTCTCGTATATGATCCAAGCTTCTCCACAAAGCCATAATTTCTCCATGTTTCTGCTGAAGTGATTCCCAACATTAATAATACAATATTTTTGTAAAAAAAAAAAAAAAAAAAATCCCCCACGACTTACCAACTATACAACCACATCAAAATGCTTCCAAACCAACCCTTCAATTTGCATACTCAAAAACTTACCAATAAAATCAATAACATTCCCCATTTAATGCTTCAAAATCAACAACAATACAATTATTGACCAAGAAATTACTAAAATAATGTACAATAATTTTTTTTCTCTCATAAACTATATTCTCCTCTTCCAATTTCTTCACTCTTCTTAACAAACCTCCAATTACAGAGCTTGATCTCTCACATATTGGGGATCCACTCATGAAAAAAAATTACATTTTTTACCACCCAGAAAATAAAAGAAAAAAAAAATCAAAACTTTACAATCTTGTATATAATATCATCAAAAAGAAAAAAAAACATTTGATTTTCACTTACCTTCTTCTGATAAACCATGATATTTTCGCAATGAAGTCCTCGATGATCGAACCTCCTGACTTCTGAATTATTTTTTTTTTTTTTTTCTTCCTTTTTTTTTTTGGATTTTTTTTTTTTTTTTTCGCATATGGTATATATATATATACTACCAATTACCAAAAAAAATAATATAAAAATATATATATATATATATAAAAAAATATAACTACCAAAAAAATATATAATATATAATATATATTATTAATTATATTTAAATAGTATAATGACATAAATGCCCTTAGATTTTATTTTGTTTTAACTTAATGGTGATTTAATAGAATTTTTAACGGAAGGACCAATGTCACAATTTTTTTATAGTTCGGAGACCAATCGCACCAAAAAAATAATTAGGGGACCAATGTCACCAAACCTCTATAGTTTGGGGACTATTTATGCCAATTTGCCAAATTACCCTACTGTTTGGGGTTTTTTAATCAAAATATCCTACTGTTTAGGAAACATTTTCATAAATTACCCAATTCCAAAAACATATTATTTTATGTCTAGGAAATAGATTTCTAAATTCTTTTTTTTTTTTAAGAATACATTAGTTATTTATCAAATGTAATATCCATTATTTTATGTATATTTGTTTCGCTTAGAATGCAGTTCCATTATTACCTTGTCGAACCCATTGATTGACTCAAAGAAAAATAACAGGAAAAAGGTGAAGCTTTTAAGTGAAAACATGGATCCAAAAATGAAAGAAGAGCTTGATATTCATGAATCACAAATCAAATCAGTAATTCTAACTAATTCCAGAAATTAAAAAGGGAAATATTCAAAGAAATTACAACAAGATAATAAAACACAATCTAAGAAGTGGGGAAAAAATTCAGAGCACTTAAAAAGAAAAGATTTTCAACAGAATTCAATTAGTATTCTACCCGATCAGAAATTTTTTAAAGAAACAGAGGAGGAGTCAAGAAGGATGAGTTCTTACTCCCTTCAACAGACGACAACCGAAGCTAGATTTTGGGGGTTCAAGATTTTCCAAGTATGAAAAATGTAACTTTAAGCGTTTAACTTTTAAGTGCTTATATTTTTGTTTCTCTCTTTAGGGTGATTTTTCCCCCCCCTCTCCCTCTCAGCTGTTTCTCTGGGAGAGAGTTTTTTTTTTTCCTGTTGCCCCCCGGCCTCCCGTGTGCTTCTAAAAGTCTACTTTCATTATCTCAACTTCAACCAACTACACAATATGAATTCAGCTCATTGGCTCACCCACCTCCCTGCACGTGCGTGGGGAGGGGCATTAATGGATCTTAACTTTGGTTGGTATAATTTTATCACTAGAATCATCAACTTCACCGCCCTATTTAAGAATATTAACTCCCTCGTGGAATCTAGGACCTAATGTCCAAATAAAGGCCCGGATAGTAATACTATATCCGCACAATTTCCAAAAAGGCCGGCAGAGAGAGAATTTTTAAGAGCAGCCCCATGGGCAGTAAAGGGTGCAGTGTTGAACATTCAAACTTGGCCCCCACAACCGAGTCCGGAGGAAATTAATTTTTCCAAATATCTGTTTTGGATTCAAATCCACAACTTACCCCTTAACAAGATGAACTTGAAGAATGCATAAAGGATAGGTAGATTTCTTGGAGATCTAATCAAGGTGGATGATGATGGGTTGCAAAATCGGGTACGAAAATATCTCGGACTCGGAGTTCGACTGGATACCAGTCAACCTTTGAAGACGGGCTGCAAATTTGATAAAGATGATGGTACTCAATCGTGGTTATTGTTCAAGTATGAAAGATTGCCGGAATTCTGTTACAACTGTGGCAAGATTGACCATACAGAGAAATCATGTCCTGAACAACGCAGGGATATGGAGGAGGAAATAGGCGGAGATACACACTATGGAGCATGGATGAGGACTCAAAGTGCCACCAGTCTGTGGCAGCAAAACCCAAATACTGTTCGGAAAGTCCAGAAGGAGATACCGGAAACTCGGACGGCAAGTCAACACAGGAGTTCTATACAAGATCAAAAAGGGGATCCTAACCCTACTAAAGAAAGCCCAGGCCCAAATATTGCCAACCGTCCACAAATAAGTCCAAATCCAAGTCAACTTTATTCTTGGCCCACTGGCCCTTTTCTCATGGAGATCCAAAATGACCTTGGTCAAAAGGCCTTCCAAGATTCTAAGTCAGTACAACCAGCGATTAATGAAATTCTAATGTCTGCCAAGGCTGATGT
Source organism: Cynanchum wilfordii (assembly GCA_025388415.1). NCBI lineage: Eukaryota > Viridiplantae > Streptophyta > Magnoliopsida > Gentianales > Apocynaceae > Cynanchum > Cynanchum wilfordii. Next base: position 795,231 of record JAHSUH010005351.1, on the reverse strand, counting down.
AAATAATGAAGACAACCATCTGTCATCGAAGAGAAAGCTGAGTATTTTTGAATGCCCATCAAAGAAAAGCAAACATGCATGGGAAAATGAGGATGACAACTGGTTTGCCAAATTACAAATCAAAAATTCTGGTTCCCCCGAACACAATGGTAAGACAGAAAATGAAGAAGAGGCACAAGAGACAATGATAATGGAGGAAAACATAGAACCGATGCACCGCAGAGTTATCCATGTGAAGAAGACCAGTAATAGGAAAACTGGACGTTGGTACTTTGGCAGGGAGGATGAGGGACTACACACTGATTCAAGATTACAAAATGAAGCCGGGGAGGCGGGCGATAAGCTGCCCCCCAATACTCAATGATTGCAATGGTGTGGAACTGTCGCTGCTTTGGCCAGGCCTCGGCAGTTAGAATTCCGAGAGACTATATTGTTTCTCATAGGCCGGATGTTGTTTTTTTGTCGGAGGTGAAATGCAATAATGAAGAAAAAGTAAAAAAAAAATTTGAAGAATTTGGGTTTTAATAATTTGGCTTTTGTCCCTGCTGTGGGTACAACGGGTGGATTATCTCTTTGTTGGAAAGATTCTATGAAAATTCAGATTCTATTAACTACGAAGAATTTTATAAATTGTATGGTGTTGAATGATCCCCCCAATCAACCTTGGCAGTTCACAACTATATATGGACCCCTCATCCCCAGTAACAGACCTGGTTTTTGGGAGAGCATTATGGAGATTGGTCTTGCTTTTGATGGTCCTTGGTGTATCATAGGAGACTTTAATTCGATACTTTCAGCAACAGATAAGAAAGGAGGGAAATCGGTCTCGTCTTCCAAAGTAGGAATGGGTTTCAAGAACTCATTGATGAGCTTGGCTTAATCGACATGGGCTTCATTGGAAAGGCTTTCACATGGAATAACCGACGAGGAGGTTTGGCAAATATCCAAGAAAGGCTGGACAGAGGTTTTGCAAATGAGAATTGGAGAATTCAGTTTCCCCAAGCCACCATAACACACCTGACAGCTCTAAGATCGGATCATAAACCTCTTTTGCTCCACACTATACAAGCTATCCAGCAGCTTCCACGACCTTTTCGCTTTGAGTGCATGTGGGTGCTTCATCCAGAAACCGGTGAGATCATAAAGGAGGCGTGGAATCGGAGGCCCTCTTTTGTCTCCAAATTGAAAAACACCAAGTTGGCTTTAAAGGTGTGGAACAAACAAAGTTTTGGACATGTGCGGAACACAATGAAGAACTTGAAAGAGTCAATTAAAATGCTGCAAGATGGACCACATACAACTGAAAATATAGAACTTGAAAATTCTATCGGATCCACCTTAGAAGAGGTACTTGTAAGAGAAGAAATGTTATGGAGGGATAAGGCTAAGGTGAAGTGGATTGAAGATGGAGATGCCAATACACATTTTTTTCATGTGTCCACTTTAATTCATCGACAACAGAATAACATTTCCGGAATTCTTAGTGATAGCAACGAATGGATAGATGATCGAGGAGCAATTGGGGAAGCGTTTGAGAGCTACTTCACTAGTCTTTTCTCTACTGAATCTCCAACCCTTTATTTTAGATTGCAGGTGCTTATACCTAAATTAATAACTCATGCCAACAACGTTATGCTTTGGAGAGCAAGCCAACTGCTGAAGAAATCGGGAAGACAGTGTGTGGGATGGGTATTCATAAAAGCCCGGGACCGGATGGCATGACGGTGATTTTTTTCAAATCTTATTGGGGCATCGTGGGGGAAGATGTGATTACTGAAATTCATAAGTGTTTTGAGACAAGGAAAGTCAAGCCGGCTTTTAACCATACTTTTTTTGCCCTCATACCAAATCTTGGAAATTCGACTAAGGTGGAGAACTTCGGACCAATAGCTCTTTGCAATGTGATTTATAAGGCAGTGACTAAGATAATTTCTGCAAGATTGAGACCTCTTCTCGAGTGCATTATCCATCCAAGCCAAGCGGCTTTTGTGCCTAATAGATCAATCCAAGACAATATCATTACTAATCATGAGATCATGTTGTACCTAAACAAGAAGAAAGGTGTTAAAGGTTACATGGCAATCAAAGTGGATTTGGCTAAAGCTTACGACCGTGTAGAATGGGGAATCCTCTTGAAGATTATGCAGCAGTTTGGATTTAGTTCCAAAGTTACTGAATTCATCAAAGAATGTATTTCTACTCCTAAATTCTCAATTTTGTTGAATGGGTCACCTTTTGGATTTTTTAATGCAGGAAGAGGATTAAGGCTAGGGGACCCTATTTCCCCAGCCTTATTCACAATCCTTTCCGATTTGTTATCTAGGATGTTGGAACGAGCTGTTTGTTTGGGGAAATTGAGGGGTATCAAAACCTCTAGGTACAGTCCGCGCGTAACTCACCTTATGTACGCGGACGACCTAGTCATTTATTGTTGTGCAAACGAAGCGGAAGCAAAGGAAGTCACGAGTATTCTAGAGGAATATTGTTCAAATACTGGTCAACAAATTAATTGGGCAAAATCTTCTATACACTTCAGTGTCAATTTGTCTAGAAACAGCCGAGCCAAGATATGCAGAATTATGGGAATGAAGGAATGCAGCCATCGGGGGAAATATTTGGGGCAGGAGTTTTGTCAATTTAAATCCAAGAAGCCGGTGTTTAATGGTATAATGGACAAGCTATCTAAGAAATTGGCTGGTTGGAAACAAAGATCGTTGTCAATGGCAGGAAGACTCATATTGGTCAAAACAGTGGCACAAACTCTACCAGTTTATACAATGCAAACTTTCATGTTACCGAAGGATTTGCTGAACAAAATGGAAAGGAAAATGAGGCTATTTCTTTGGGGGAAATCCGAGGAGCAAACACATCATCTTTTTCTCAAATCATGGGATCAAATTTGCACACCTAAACATCAAGGAGGAATGGGGATAAGGAGGCTTGTAGACACCAACATGGCTCTCGTAACCAAATTAGCTTGGGCAGTAGCTACTCAACCAGGGAAGATATGGGTGCAGTTGATTCGTGCTAAATATCTACGGGGCAGACGCATTCTAGATACAGAGCAGACCAAACAAGTTTCTTCTTGGATTTGGGGTGGTATCAGGAACTGTCTCAATACGCTTAAGGAAGGTATGTGCTACCAGGTGGGGAAAAATTCCCAACTCAGTATCACCAGGGACCCGTGGCTACCTAAGCTGGTAAACCATTACATTCCTGCAAATAACTCCATCCCTGTTAATGTAGATAGAGTCTGTGATCTTATGAATCTAGACGGAACGGAATGGGATATTGCCAAAGTCATGAGCATCTTCCCAACCCAAGTTGCTGACATAATTTTTGACACACCTATCTTGGATACGGAGTGTGATAGGGCTATCTGGTGTCCCTCCTCGTCGGGGATATACACTGTCAAGTCCACTTACAACATGCTATGTAAGACTAGGTTTGAAGACAATGGTAACAATGACTTATCAAAGATGTGGGATCTCATTTGGGGGAGCGAATTTACATGGAAGACATGCGTTAATGCTATGGAAATGGGCGAACAAGGCGATTCCAACTTTGGATAGAATTCATAAGTTTAACAACACAGTAAATACGACTTGCTATCTCTGCGGACAACATGAGGAGACTGTCCATCACTTGGCATTAGATTGTCCGGAAAGTAAATCGGTCTGGTGGAATTCTCCATGGCAAGTGCGGCTGGAAGCTTTTTCGCACTTGTCTTTTGGGGAGTGGATTGAGTTGATGTTTGGGGATCGTAACCATATGCCAATGGATGAGGAAGAGAAGGAGAAAATGAAACATTTTGTGGTCTTAACACTGGAGCATATCCGGCTAGCTAGAAACAAGAAATGGATGGATAATAAGGATACAAAATGGGAGGACATAGGAGATGTGGTGAACAGACAGCTAGGAAAGTACTGGAAGGCTGGTAAGCTGAGGAAAGTTAGGAAGAGTATAAATCAAGGGGTTCAGGGTCACAGGTTTTGGCAACCCCCACCTGTTGGAGAACTCAAATTTAATTTTGATGCAGCTTTCAAAGAGGGTGTTACTACTACCGGGTGTATTCTTAGGAACTCCCGAGGTGCCATAGTAGGAGCTTGGGTCAACTGCTTTCAATCCGAAAATCCTTTTTGTGCGGAAACGGAAGCGGCTATCCAAGCTCTCAAACTTGCGGAGGAGTTAAAGCTCGACAAGGTTTGGTTTGAAGGTGATGCTTCCAATGTTATCCTTGCCCTCAAAGGATTGACAAATTTTGATGATTGGAGGATTTTTACCAAGCTTGAAGAAGGTCGTCGTTTGGTTGCTAAGAATATTTTTTGGTCTATTTCTTTTGCCCCCCGGGATTGTAATTCTACTGCCCATTTTTTAGCAAAATGGGCTAACCCTCTTTCTTTTTGTGGTCCTGTTCCACCCGATCTTATTAACCCTACTCTTTGGGGTGAACACATTGGGTGATAGGACTTTCTTTTTCTGTTGTTGTTTCATTTTTTCCAGTTGCTATATACTTGCACTTACAAAAAAAAAAAAAAGTGTTTAACTTTTAAATTTTGCAATTAAGTCCTTATTATCGCTAAAATTATAGTTAAAAAAATGATAAAATTTAGCATCGAACTTTCTACATTTATTTATTATTATTGATTATAGATTTGGTGAAAAATTTACTATATAAAAAAAAAATTACCAAGTGATATATATAAAACCATATATAAATACCAAACAATTATATAAAGCTTACATACATATAAATAGTATATATATAGTCTTAATCTAATTAAACAAGATAATCTACTACTATTTTTTTTTTTTTTGGTAAGCGAATTTTTATTAATAAAAAGAAATATTACACATAAATGAATGAATAATCATCATTCATGGTAACAAAGATAATATCCAACCTAAAAAAGGTAGATACAACAATAAAACTCAACCTAAAAATAGGTGAGTCGGAAACAACTCAAAAAACAAACAAAAATAACCGAAAAAACAACAAAACTATTAAATCTAAATTCATAGCCTTCCGACCACCGATCATTGATGTCATTTGCAGAGAGTGCTCGAATCCATCTTCTTCCTTCAACAACCATCTCTGCGATCCTGGGCGTATCATAGACCCCAAAAACAGTCTACAAAAGAGATAAAAATCGAGAGAATGGCCCAGATAGAAACTGGGTTTGAATATTAGTTCTTCTAAAAGAAGAAAAATAGTTTGATCTTTAGAGATCAAAATAAACTTTTGCATTTGAGAGTGAAAGGTGATAAAATAGCAAGAAAAAGATAAAATAGTAACAAGAAAGATTAAAAAAGACAAAAGCATAAAAATAAAGGAGAAAGGAGAGGGATCTGGCCAAGAGAGAAGCTTAGCCGGAGCTTAGCGTCTCTTGGCCGGAAGAAATGGGTGAGGGGAGAAGAAGGCAGCAGCGGCGGCTAGAGGGAGAGAAATATAGTGAGAGAAATTTTTTAGGGTTGCAAAATAGGTTACGATAATCTACTACTATTAAACACGAGACCTTATAAAAAGAACCAAACTACTTTTCACTTGATAAAAGAGTTATTAGTATTAGTGGGTGGTAGATATCTTTATGTCTATTTTTTATTTTTAAAGGGTATTATGATAAATATCTTTATATCTATTATTATTTTTAAAGGACATTATGGTAGATATCTTTATATATAATTTTATTTTTATTTTTAAAGGGTATTATGATAGATATCCTTAAAGCTATTTTATTTTATTTTTGAAGGGCATTAAGGTAGATATCCTTATATCTATTGTTTATTTTATATAGCGATAGATATTCACATATCCTTTATAGATACTCGAAGATCTCCGAATTATTCTACAAGATCTATATAATTAAGCAAGCGCCCTTTTGGTAATCAAAATCCATTATAAATACAAGGTTGTTCGACAAGATCGGTAAGAAGAATTCTTCTCTAGAAACCCTAGTTTTTCAACTTTTCATCTCGTTCATTTCTGACTTAAGCATCCAATCTTGAGATTGAGACTAAGGTAGCTGGAGATTGGATGTCACAACATAATGGGCATATATACTTTTTTTTTTTTAAATTGATAATTATTAATTGATTAAATTTAATATTCATTGATCAATTTAAACTTTTAGGTCAAATGATAATTTAAAGTATTCTAACTTGACTATTGTATAGCAAGTGACAATTTACATAATATGAAACCTTTTAATTTAATATTACATTTTATTATTATTAATATGGAAAAAATTATGATAATTTACATATGAAATAGATTGTAGAGTTAAAACATCAACAAATATCGTCAGTGAAATATCCCTTTTGCAGGTTCTTGCTTGGGTTCTGTTTGTTCCATAACCAAGGAAATCCAATATATGAGCATTCCCATATATAATATATATTACAAATTTGCCTCTTCCTTTTCTAATTTTCTTCCCTTTTGTGATATGTGTCCGACATTAAAAGTTATAGTCGCGGCACGGATTTGTACTCGAGCTACGAAAACTAAATGCTACACCAAAGGGGTCAACACCTCAACTATATCAATATCCAAATTTAACACTCAAATTTATTTTTGTACATGAATACACTAAAAAAAAAAAAAAAAACCTAATGCACTTTTTCTACTATTTTAGTGATGGACATTTTTGCCCATTAATAAAAAAAATAAATTTTTTATAAGGGGTAACCTTGTAACACTAAAAAAAATTGTATTTTGTGATGGATTTTTTTTGATGGCCTTGAATGGCGACAATAGAAAACGGTTTGAAATTTACACTAGTCACGTAGACCGATCGTCATAAATACTGAAGGATTTGTGATTAACAACTAAGTAAATGTTATAAATACGTCGCAATTTGTGACGACCAATAAGTCATTGGTAATTGTAACGATATTGTGATAGTTAATAATGATAGTCATAAATTGCAATGGATTTGTGACGACTATTTTATAATTGCTCATCCTTTAAAAAAAAATTTACAATTGCTCATCGACAATTGCGATGGTATAATGACAATCACAAATTGCGATTGATTTGTGATAATCATTTTAATAAAGACTAAAAACCCTAATAATTATCTCTCCATTCCCTCATAATTGAATATTTGGGGATTTTGGAAATGGAAGAAGAGACTTCAAATGGTGAACAAAATTTGGGAAATGGTGAGCCGCCGCTCACTGATACGGTTGCTGAGATTTTTAGAAATTTGGGAAGAATGGAGATCGAATAATTAGATTTTTTTTTTCATTTTTAATAAAAATTATAAAATTATCTTTTATAAAAATTAATTTTTTTACTGATAAAAATGTCTCTAACTAAAACAGTAAAAAAAGTACATTTAATGGGATTTTATTTTATTTTATTTTTTACTAAAATGGACAGAAGGAAAGTTTGTGGGACGATTTAAAATTTTTAGTGTCAATTATGTATTAAAATAAATTTATGTGCTAAACTTGAATTTCAAAATAGTTGAGGTGTTATTGAAATAGTTTATTTTTTTTTAATATTTTTTTTTCCACTTATTTCTTTTTATCCCGATTTGCATTGGTTAATTTATTTTAATTAAAAATAATAATTTATCTAACAAAAAATGTAAAGACTTATTTCTTTTGTATTTCTATTTTTTTATCTCCCTCTCTTTTTTTTTTTTTTATATATATAAATTATTGATTTGGATATAAGACTATATGCAAGTAATAATTAAGGTATACATTTATTTATTGAGTATGTAACTTAAAAGGAAAATTATTATACCTTTTACTATAATTTAAGTAATATTGTTTAATTGCTTAACAAAAAAAAAGTAATATTGTTTAACTTTTAATTTTCTAATAATCCTAACTAAAATAATATAATTCTTTAGGCAAATTGGTCAATTTCATTCCTAAGTTATAAAATTTTTGCAATTTTATTATTTTTAAAATTTTTCTTTATAATTTTGGTCAATTTCAGCAGAAGTCGAACCCGCGTCCTCACACGTGGTAAACTCACGCATCACCACCGAGTTAAACATCATTATTTGTTAAAATTTGACGTAATTTAAATATATAGTTAACCTCTCTACTTCACTTTTTTTTTTGAAATGGATTTCCTGTTTTTATTATTCCACTTCTTCTTCTCCTCTTCCTCCTTCTCAACAGCACCTCCCACCACCATTATCACAACTCACTTTCAATTTCTTCCCACTCTCAACCAATTTTCTGTTTTTTTAGAAGGGTTTCTCATTTCTACTCTTCCCCTTCTTCTTCTCCTCTTCCTCCTCCTCACCACCCCAAATTTCCAGATCCGAGATTCTAAATCTCCAACCATTTTCATCGAATAAAGTAGGGATATGAGAATAGGAGGATGAAGAAATCGACCCAAATATTGTCTTGACCAAAGCTCCTTCACTTCCTCCCATGGCTGCTTTTGTCTTCTCCTTTCAAGAAAGCTTGAATAAATTTTCAAGAAAGCTTGAACAATCAACCAATTTTGTATTTTTGGGAGAAAACGAGGAGAAGATAATGTCGGTAATGGTGGTCGAAGGTGGTGGCGATGAGAAGAATAAGGGGAATTGTAGAAATGGGAAAACCATTTAGAAAAAAAAGAAAATTGGTTGACGCTGGGAAGTAAATTGAAAGTGAGTTGTGATAATGGTGGTGGAAGGTGGTGGTGAGGAGAAGGAAGAGGAGAAGAAGAAGTGGTATAATAAAAACAGGAAACTCATTTCAAAAAAAAAAAGTGAAGTAGGAAGGTTAACTATATATTTAAATTACGTTAAATTTTAACAAATAATGATGTTTAGCTCAGTGGTGATGCGTTAGTCTACCATGCGTGAGGATGCTGGTTTGACTCCCGCTAAGTACAAAAAATAAAAATTTTCATAATAAAATATTTATAAGGTGAAAAGACCAAAATATCCCCGATAAATGGACGGAAATTAAAGATAAACGGAATTTTTGCGCGGAAGGGCAAAAAAAGTGACTTTTTAAAGTTGGAGTGCAAAAAACGTGAAAAAATAAGTTCGGGTGCAAAACTCGGAATTTCAAATAGTTCGAGTGCAGTTTGGATGGTTTACCATTTATTTTTTATGTTCATAATGATATTTTATGTAATTTAAATTATGATGATATTATTGTAATTTTTTCAATCTTTTTAACTTTTTTGTCTTATTGTATGGTTAATGACTTTTGGAGGTTTTTTAATTTTTTTTTTAATTTTTTATTTATATATATTTTTGACTTTTCACTTTCTCTTTATTTATTTAAATTTGCATTAATTTTCTTATGTCTCCTTTTATACTTAAATGAATTTTGATTTTTTTTTGTGCGATAGGCACTAATGCACCGAATCCCATGAACTTCGAATTTTTATTTTTTTAATTTTTTTTTTACTTTTCATTTCCTCTTTATTTATCTCAAGTTGTATTAGTTTTTTATTTAAAAAATATTTTATCTAACAAAAAATTTAAAGAACTTAATTTTTTTTCTATTTTTTTTTGTATTTTTCTCTATTTTGTTCTTCGTCTATTGTGTTTTTTAATTTCTTTGATCTTTTTGTCTCATTTTATCCTTAATGACTTTTGGATATTTTAAATTATTTTTCACATTTCACTTTCTCTTTGTTTATCTCAATTTTATTAAATTTTTTTATGTCTCAGTTTATACTTAATGACTTTTAGTTTTTTGTATTCTTGACTTTTTGTTTTTGTTAAAAAAAAAAATTATCTAACAAAAAATTTAAATAACTTAAATTTGTTTTTGTATTTTTCTCTATTTTCTTGTTGAGCTACATAAAAGGTTGAGAGATGAAAAACGTAACTAAATTTAAAATTCATATAGTTTTACTAATATTTATTCTAGTAATTTTTTTATTTATAATTAATTACAACGGTCTTGTGTTGAATTTTATTTTAAAAAAATGTTGGAAAGAAGAAAAACATTAAAACTTACAATATATATACATTCCGTACTTGGGGATGTAATGTGTAGACTAGTATATATGTATATTTTTTCATTATCTCCTCTTAGTATTATGGTATTTTTCAATTGCTTATTATATTTTAAAATAATTTTCACTTTTTTTTTTTTTTTTTTTTTTTTTTTTTTGTAAGTGGTGTTCATTAAGTAGTAAAGAAACAGAAAGCAAATATACAACAAAAAGAAACAGATCGGGTAGCCGAAACCTTCCAAAAATCCGGAGGCAAAGAATCAAGACTAACCCGACCACAAAAATCGGACATAGCTGCCCAATGGGCCAGCTTGTGAGCAAAACACTTTCCAGATCTAGGAACAAACTCTAAAAATCTAAAAACGTTAAAAGTCATCAGCTTCTTGCCAGCTTCAATGGCTCCTTTCCCTCGCCAATCTTCCGAATTCTCATCACCCAAAAGTGCCATAATGACATTAAGTGCATCACCCTCTCTGGTGACTTTTTCCAGTCTAAGCTCATTTGCAACTTTGAGGGCTTGGATAGCCGCTTCAGCCTCAGCACAAAACGGGTTGTCGGCATGGAAGTGGTTGGTCCAAGCCCCCGGAACTATCCCCAAATCATTCCGCAAGCACAACTCCAGTGTGAGTTTTCCCATTGGAGAATGCATCATCAAAATTTATCTTATATTCTCCTCTCGGGAGGAGGCTTCCATACAACTCCTGTAGCCGGGTGGTTTCTTCGCTTGGTTCTTATCTTCCAGTTGGTGGTGGTGTGTCGGTAACGTTGAGCTACCCCATTTATGCTTTTGGACAGATTAGACCAATCTATCTTTGCTCCTTCATGCCAACATCTATTTCTAGTCATCCAAACCAATTCCAAAGTGACCCCCAAGAAGTGCTTCATTCTATCCTTCTCCTCCTCGGACAAAGGAAGTTGGTTGTTTGGATCCGGAATCATGTTAATCCACTCATTCAACCCTCTCACCTGGAAACTGTCTAACCTTAGTTGTCATGGTGAATTTCCCCAAATCGGTCTGTTAATAGGACACTCCAAGAAGAGATGAGAAGCAGTCTCATTAGCACATTGACACAAATAGCATGAATTATCCAGCGTCGTGGAAAATCTACCAATTTGATCAAGAGTAGGTAGAGCATTGTGAACTATCCAAAATTTGATGTGTGTCGAAACCACCAAAAATAATATCCTATTATTAAAAACTACAAAAATTGTAGTATCTCGACAAATATGGTCAATCCACAGAGATTGGGTATAAATTTAATTATTTAAATGTATATAAAATAAAATAGGGGTTTATGGATTTGTTCTACTGAATAAAATATAAAAATGCAGAAATAACTCGAATAAATAGAATTCAATAAAATGGATATTCAATTGAGGTAATTTTTCAGTAACAGTTCAACTTAATTTGATCATTGATAAAACACAATCTCAATTTTGGCTATCGATTAATAATTTGTAAATAGTTAAGATGAAATCGTTAACTATTACTAATCAATTGACAATCTTAGAATAAGATCATAAGATTTAATCAACCAATTATTCCAGTTAATAAACATCAAAGAGAGTTTATTTAAACTAGTTCATATATTCCTATAACAATAATTGAATATGAAAGCATATAAAATCATGTCATATGTCTACTTATATCAAAATGTTCAAACGATAGATTTTGATTGACAGATCACTACGATGACAAGTTAATATCAGCGTATTAACTAATCAAAGTAATAATAATAAACTAGGAATATATAAATAAGAGAAAAAAAATATCGATAGCAATTAATTTAGAAAGATCTCACAAATATTGAAGAACCGAAACTTCAATTAACCTCAATCAAACAATTGATTTAGTTGCTCATTCTTCAAGTAGCCTTGTAAAAAAAATAAAAATAATTCCTAAAAGCTATTTTCTCGTTTATGTTCTCTTTTGGAAGCCGAAAGGCTCTTATTTAAAATAATTAAAAACTCCACTAATTTCTCCTTATTTTTCTCTCTATTTAAAATAAATAAAAAAAAAAAAAAAAAAAAAAAAAAAAGAATAGACTACTTCTTCTCCTTCTACGCAGAATTATGGGAGGAAAAATCGAAAATCCCTAACAACAATCTTCAATTCAAATTTGACTCCAATTACCCACGCAAACAACATCCACTCTGTCTCCTCCAAAAATAAAATAAAGAATATAAATAAATAAGTAAGAGATTCGTAAATTTGCTAATTTATTCCAAAATTCTATTTTATAACTCTTATTAAAATTAAGAAGCAAAATTGACTCTAAAAAAATATAAAATATAATAAAAGCACACATTTAATAATAAATAATAAATAAAGTGAAGAGAATTATTAAATAAGTAATGACTAAATAACACCCTAACAAATCCCCTCACACCTAAACGATGCTTGTCCTCAAGCATATTTTAAGAAAAACATATAGAACTGAAACAAATGAAACTGACCGACTCTAACAAACAATGATCTTCAATTGGCAAATCTGAAAATTGAATTTCTCAACACAAAAAAAGCTGAAGCAAGTCATAAGCAAAATCCTGAAAATCATCACAAACCATTTTCTACTTCGACAATCTTTTCAAAATCAAAGCATACGAGATTCAATAACTCTCACAAAGATTTCACACAATACACTCATAGTGTTTAAGTTACTGTTTAAACCCTCAAATCAATTCAAAATGTGGAATTACCATAGGCTTGCTCAAAAATCAAATCTCCACCACTGAAAATGAACTAAATACACTAATCAAAGGGTCTTATAGGGCTTGTAATGTGGCCAAAAGGGTGAGATGATGATGGATATGAAACACAAAGAAAATAGATAAGACAAAATGAACTTATTGAATGGAATGACATAAAATTCTGCAACTCAAATAGTTGAAATGCTGCTGAATAAAGAAACATATATAAAGAACATCAACACTTTCTTCCCTTTTTTTTTTCCTTTTTTTTTTTTTAAACCTCAATATCCTGCTTTCCAAATAAAATACTCATTCTGTACAATGATATTCAAGATATTGTTTTTAACTCCATCCCACTTACTTCCTTGGGTTTATACTGCCATCTAGGAGAAAGTTCAAGATGGCCCTTTTTTTTTTTTTTTTTTTTTTCACATATCAAATCTTTAGATATCTTCTCAATTTGATAACTTATTTCCAATTGCTCCTTGATTACCAAGCAATACGTTCTCAAAATCATTCCACCAACAAATTCATTTTTTTTTTCTCATCAACACAAAGGGGTAAGAAAAAGATGATGGGAAACAAAAATGGGTTAAAAGGAGGGAGGAGAAAGTGAAAATAAAATAAAAAGAAAGAAAAGGCTAAGGCTCAAAAAGACAAGAAAAACAGGGCTTAGGGTAGATAATAGAGTTTGTTTTGCCCTTATCATTCTAATGCATCTATTCCAAAAACAATGTAGTCTCAAAATGCATAAATGAGCAAGTTCTAGAATCCATACCATGAATGATATCCACTCAAGAAAAAAAATCAGCAATATATGTAATTAATTGCTCCAACGGCTCAAACCTCACAACGTGGGATAATGGCATTAAATCAAGTATATATCTCAATGAGTCAATTGTCAAAAGCAGTAAAGCAATTTGTTCTAAAAATCAAGACTCACCCACTCATGCTCAAGACTAGTCATGCATCAAAATTCTCAATTCAAAAAGAGCTAAGTGAAGATCATTTGGACACACAGGAAAAAGAAACAAAACAAATACCAATCCCCTCACACCTAGATCTCACATTGTCCTCAATGTAAAAAAAAAAGAGAAAAATGAAGCCCAAAATAAGTAAAGTTAGGATACATATAACTTCCCTGAGACCAAGAGAAGGACATGTTTTTTTGGGTTGTGTTGGGGTTTTTTTTTTTTTTTTTTTTTTTTTTTTTTTTTTTTTTTTTTTTTTTTTTTTTTTTTTTTTTTTTTTTTTTTTTTTTTTTTTTTTTTTTTTTTTTTTTTTTTTTTTTTTTTTAATAATTTTGGGGGGGGGGGGGGGGGGGGGGGGGGGGGGGGGGGGGGGGGGGGTTGGTGGTTTTTTTTTTTTGGGGTTTTTGTTTTTGGGGGGGGGTTTTTTTTTTGTTTTTTTTTTGGGGGGGGGGGGGGGGGGGGGGGGGGGGGGGGGGGGGGGGGGATTGAATTTTTTTTTTTTGTTGTTTTGGGGGGGGGGGGGGGGGGGGTGGTTGTTTTGTGGGGTGGGGGGGGGGGGAAAAAAATTTTTTTTTTTTTTTTTTTTATTTTTTTTTTTTTTTTTTTTGGTGGAGGTTGTGGGGGGGGGGGGGGGGGGGGGGGGGGGGGGGGGGGGGGGGGGGGGGGGGGGGGGGGGGGGGGGGGGGGGTAAAAAAAAAAAATTTTTAAAATAAAAATAAAAAAAAAAAAAAATTTTTTTTGGGGGGGGGTTTTTTTTTTTTTTTTTTTCCTTTTTTGGGGGGGAGGGCTTTTTTTTTTTTTTTTTTTTTTTTTTTTTTTTTTTTTTTTTTTTTTTTTTTTTTTTTTTTTTTTTTTTTTATTATTATAAAAAATATTGTCAAGGGGTATTATATAAAAAAAATTTTTTCATTTTTGTTTTTTTACTTTCTTCATTTGATCTCAATTAAAATATATATTTTTAAATAATATATACATACCACCACACTTGGTGACTGGGATGTACATGTAGTATAAATATACAATTATATTTTTGTAATATATAAAAAATATTTTTAAATATTTGTATATTAGTACATAGTTATATACTTATATTATAATGAAATTGCCTTTAGATACACTATAGGACCCAACCTTGACCCAAAAAACCAAAAAAAAAAAAAAAATGCTGTTTCTTTCGTCCTTGATGTTCTGCTTACATTCTTGAAAATCTTCCTAGATTTTCTTCGATAAAAAAAAATGTTTCATTTTTGTCAGTCTCCATAATTGACCAACTTTTTCCAAATCATTGAATCAAAGCCATCCATCCTACCAACCAGATCTCTTATTTTTTTATTATTATTATTATTTTAATGACATCCATTTTTGACTAAAAGTGTTTAGCTTTGGCTTTTCTTCCTTACTACACTATAAAAAGCCGATCCTGAGGAAATGACAATAATTTAGCAGCAAACAATTTTTGCAAGGAAATTATATTATCTTCAGAGAAAGACGAACATGGCTGGTTCTGTTAAGACTTTTGGTTGGGCTGCTAGAGATGCTTCTGGTATTCTTTCTCCCTTCGAATTCACCACAAGGTACGTACTACTTATTATACATACATACATACATATATATATATATATATATATATGTATATATATTCTCCATAACTAAAACTCTTAATCTTTGCTTCGTATTATTTATAATTTTAAATTTTTGTGTGTTTCAGAGCAACTGGGGATGAAGATGTGAGGTTGAAAGTGCTGTATTGTGGGATGTGTCACTCTGATCTTCATTCTGTCAAGAATGAATTGGGTTGGACAATCTACCCTTGTGTACCGGGGTAAGCTTTTAAATTTTGCCTTTATATATATATATATTATGACAACATAACTCAAATAATGATTTGAGAGGTTAAGAGCTCCAACTATAATATTTTATAGTTATAAATAAAACTGTTATTATTTGAGTAGGATTAAAGACTGTTCAAGTTGGATTTTCAATAAGTATCAAGTTAACAGTTAAGATTTCAAATTAATATAATTTTGTTAATATGAATCCATATTTTTATTAAAATAAATGAAGTGTGAATGTAACAAATTATATATATATATATATATATATATATTTTTTTTTTTAACTTTGTTCATAATATTTTGCAAAATTTTGATAATTTTATGTTTAAATTGAAAACTCTAACTTGAGCTGTCTTTTGTCTATTTGAATAATACTTGGAACTTTTCATTTGTTAATATAACTCAAGTCATGACATTTAATGTTCATAGAGAAAATTGTTACCGTTTTGAGTTAGAATTCAAGAATTCCATATATATATATATATATATATATATATATATATATTCTCCATTTTTTAAAGTAATTTCAGCCAACTAATTTTTCACACCGTTGTTTTATAGGCATGAAATTTCAGGAGTTGTGACAGAAGTTGGGAGCAAAGTAACCAAATTCAAAGCCGGAGATAAAGTCGGTGTGGGATGTTTCGTCAACTCTTGTCGTTCGTGCGACCAATGTACGAACGATCTAGAACCGTACTGTCCGAAAATGGTCATGACGTTTCTATCAGTTGACAGGGACGGAAGCATCACGAAAGGAGGATATTCTAACGAGATGGTTGTCAACGAGCACTTTGTCATTCGGTGGCCGGAGACTTTGCCACTTGACGCCGGAGCTCCCCTGCTCTGCGGCGGTTGCTCTGTTTACAGCCCCATGAAATACTATGGATTGGACAAGCCGGGAGCACAGTTAGGGATTGTAGGTCTTGGAGGACTTGGACATTTAGCTGTGAAATTCGCCAAAGCTTTTGGTGTCAAAGTCACTGTCATCAGTACTTCTCCTAGCAAGAAGGATGAAGCCATTAACCGTTTAGGTGTTGACTCATTTTTGGTTAGCACTGATCAAGAACAAATGCAGGTAATTAATCTCATCCAATGTTTATTTTATATTAAATCGAGTTAAATTCATGTTTTATAATATCTATGTTTTACAAATGAAGGTTTTATCTGTTATAAAAATGACACAAAATTTTATATCGGTAATATATCGTACTATGACGATTAATATTACTGAGATATTTTGTTGATATTACCGATATCTCACCAATATTTTAGATATTTCACCAATATATGACATGACAAATTTGTTTAAAAAAGAAAAATTCAAACAAATTTCAAAAGTTGATAAAATAATTTAAAAAATTTTGAAAAAAAACAGTAAAAATCTCCACATTATATATACATATTGTTTTATATATATATATATATGTGTAACGATAGGCTAGACACAAGTGAGTTGATAAAGAGCTCTCTTGATTTAAATGAGATTAAGGGTATGAACCTCAACTCATGTATGTAACTTCTTCCCGCAAGGGATCAACTTGGCTCAAACGCAAATTAATTTGGATATAAATTAACTTAAAGTGTCATATATTATTATATATGGAATAGAAGCTTTTCAATATGAAGTCGATACCGCAACAACAAACCATGTTAAATCCTACCAGAATGTTTGATATCTATATATACATAAACAAATATTTTGTTGGGAATTTAAGAATCACATGCAGTAATCTTATTTTTGTCAAAAAATGCAGAATGCAACGGGAACGCTGGATTTTATTCTTGACACAGTATCAGCTTTCCATCCAGTAATGCCATTATTTGGCTTACTGAAACCACATGGGAAACTTATTGTTCTTGGAGCACCAAACAAGCCACTAGAAGTTGAAGTTCTTCCTCTTATTATGGGTTAGTAGTAGTAATGAAAAGACAAAAACAAAATTTTCCATTAAATTTTTGATGTTAATTAATTCAATGCATGTGGTAAAAATTTTTCAGGAAGAAAAATGCTGGGATCATCTGCTGTTGGGGGAATTAAGGAAACTCAAGAAATGATTGATTTTGCAGCAAAACACAACATTTTTGCAGATGTTGAGGTTGTTCCTATGAACTATGTCAACAAAGCTATGGACAGACTCGAGAAGGGTGACATCAGATATCGATTTGTTCTTGATGTTGGGAATACAGTTTCATCTGTCTAGACCTTAGAATTCATTTCTCCAATCTTTCATCAGCACCTCCTGGATAAACACCAGGAATATATATATATATATATATATATATATATATATAATATATATATTATATATTTTTTTGCAGAAGTTGAAAATAAAAAAATTGCATGTAAAAATGCTCCTGTTTCTCTATCAATGAAATTCCTTTCCAGTAAATGTGTTATCACTAACAAGACAATGAGCACTCCAAAAAAACAATGTCTGATTCCAACATCTCTAAAGGATCAATCTAGAACAAGGGCTTTTAGATAATTCTAAATATAGATAATTACAGATAAGATTTCCAGGAGCACACTCATTTAGCAGAGGATGTTTCTGAAGAATCTTTAATGAATATTATAGCTGAGAATTGATGTTAACCAAGTAGTACCTCGTCTAGCACTCAGAAAACCTTAAATTGTTCTTTTGTTAGCAACTAGAAATCAAGAGAACCTGACTTGGATGACACAGAACAACTACCAGAAGTAGCATAAGAACTTCCACTTGAGGCATCGACAGGTGCTTGATTTAGACATTCCAGAGTTAATATCTTCCTCTTCTTCAGTTTCATTGAGAATGTTGTTGCTTCCAGAATTGTCGGAACCTATATATATATATATATATATATATATATATATATTAAAAGAAAGAGAGAAAGAAAGAAATTCATTCACTAAGAGACACAAAACATATTAACAGTATGGTCAGTTCTTTGCACAACAAATACACTCAGAAATAGCTACCTGAAAAAGAAATAGTAATATAGTTCAACAATGGTGTCCGAAAGATTCTGGCATATGTATCAAATTACTACAAATGACAACGCACCTGGGTATTAAAACGCGCAACTTTATGTATACTGAGAAGGCCAAGCATATCCTGATAACCAGTGAGAAGCTGCGCCAATTCCTTATCCTCATCTGACATATACATAAATTAGTATATAATCTCTCATAGAAAACTTATGGGTAGCATAACTACTCTATAGCACATGACCGAGAACAAGAAGACACCTGGAATTGCTTTGACAGACAAAACTATGTCAGCCAAATGCTGCCATCTCTTCAAAGTAGTTGGCGAAATAAGAGAAGATGGAAATGTTATCACTGCAACAGCATTTGAGGACCTCACCATACTTTTCAAAGATCTGACAAATCCAAGTACCTCCCATTCCTACACAGCAATGTTTGAGTCTTCAAAACACATGTAAATCACTTCACAAGGCCTTGAAACTTAGCAGAAATACATTTTTCCAAAAACAAGGCAGTTTATCATAATCACAAATCATATATATATATATATATTCATATGAACTGACCTTGTCAGAGAACTCACAGTCTGGTGCACATAAGGACTGTATGGCAATCCGACCAGCAGAGGAGATGTTGCCATCATATCTGTATGCAAATTAAACAAGATGGTTATTTCTAGTAAAACATAGTGCAAGACGACCAGACCTAACCTTCAGATAATTATGCAATGCCATAAAAATAAAATGATATCATTCATCGGATACTTAACCAATGAAAATGGGATGGGGACACTAGCTTAACCTGAAAACCTATGACTAAGATGAAAAGAAAAGGAGAAATTTACTCTCTCACTCCTTTTTTTCCTTTTCTTTAACTCCTCTTTTAACAGGTCCATTAACTACTGCTAACACCTAACCATTTGAATTGCTAGAAAACTATAAGTGCAGCAGATATTAATAAAAAATAGTCTACTTTCTGTCTGTATTACCCTCAACCCAGTCACTAATGGCAGAGGACAGAACATCCCGTTAAACCAGAAGAACAGCTTATCAAGTCTAAAGATCATCCATCCATCATTTCAAAGAAAATATTTTGTCTATGCAGTAAATATAGACCACAAAGCCAAATTAGCAATACATTTAGATTAGGCAACCAAATTGATGAAGTCCATGAATTTAAACCTCAGTTTTGGGAGCAATTCATAAAGGAAGCTTGCGCAAAATTTTATATTTCATTTAAGAATGTAGTTGAAAGTTACCTTTGTACAGTAGAAAATCCAAAGGATTGATATGTTACTTTGTAAACTATAATTTGAGACATATAGATGAACTTTAAATAAATCTCCTCTAATGAGTTAGAGTCATAATTTTTAAGAAAGTTTGTTATTGTTTGGAAGAAAGAGCATGGAAATCTGGCACTCTTAAAAGGAATATGGACAGCTGATACTCCTACCAACTACCTAGGGACAATCTAATGAGCAACCAAAAACTAAGTAAAATCCTGATATGTACAAGTTCTAGAAGTCCTTTGTTTATTGATTGAATAAATATTCAATGATCATGTACCTTGGAAGTTGAGCTAAGAATGCAGAGCAACGGTCGTGGAGAGTTGCAAGAGTAGGTGAATTTTGAAGACTCACACAATCAATATGCTGTCCACTAAGTGCATGCCTCTCAAGGGGCTTCTTCAAGTCAAAGTCATTGCAGTACTCAGCTTTTCCATCTGCAAGACATACTAATCATCCTCCTTGCACGCACTCCTAGACTATTTTCATAAATAAAAAACTAGAGCTTGGAAAAAGTTCATTCCAGATACCATTGAGATCACCTTACATCAGTTCAAAGACCAAAATGGGAAGGATGTGAGAAGCTTGGAGGGAGTTGCAATGCTAAAAAATTCATATACATATATAGACATAGTTATGGTTAGCATATGATAACAAACATAGTTGGAAACTTTTAGTACTAAGAGAATTAGGTAGGGAAGGTCAACTCCAGAAGAATAATTCTAAAATTTAAAAGAAGTCAAAGGAAAACTAATGAAGAGAAATAATGCCATGAGGTAACGTCCCCCCTCACCACTTCTATGGTTTCCCTTCTTGTTTGTATTGTTAACTGATACATGACTTCTATCAGTTCTGCATGAGGCACATATCCTAGAGACCACTTCATGCAATCCAACTGAAGTTTCCATTTCTCTGTTACATACTTGCATTTTTGAAAACCATTTCATTGGCTAGCAAGAGTAATCTTCTCATTTAATTTGTAAAGAGTAAAAGAAAAGAATGAAGCAACAGATTCTAGAATGATGTAAAGGGCTAGACCCATGACAAGAAATTTTCAAGCTTTCAAGGGACTTTTTGGATGGCCATCAATAAACTAGGAGAAATAGTTACCATCAGAGAAATAAAGAACATATCTTTTTAGCTGAAAGCATTAGTTAATCAATTATACCTTTCTGACTGTCCAAAGTTTGTTCCAAAGAATACTTCTTATACTGCCAAGCAATCCTCAATGCCTTCTCCTGTAATGTGTTGAATATTTCACATTTAAAATCTAAAAACGCACAGATTATATGCTTGGTAGTATACATTCCAAAAGAGAGAAAGACCTGTTCTGTGTCATGACGAGATTTATTATCTTTAGAGGACACCGGAGCTGGCAGCGTACCAAGGAAAGATCTTGGCTCCTTAGCTGGACTAGCATATAGAAGAGGTTGGTTGTGCACCAATCCTTGAGACATGAAATTTCTCAACATAAGCATATGATGAGGAGCATCAGAGTCTTCCATCACCAAGACTAGACTGCCCAAAGTAAACCCACCTCCTAAAATCCCTAGAAAGCACAAACAGAAATGAATAAATTAAAATTTTCCAGTAAAGAACTAAATGTAAAAGTGATCAGAGGGAATAACTCCCCCCAAAAAAAAAAACCCACTTTATAAATAATAATGATAATAATAATAAAATTCTTGGAAAATTACTGTCAAGGTCTGATATGCCACTTGAAAGAAAGATTGTGCCATTTGGGCCATGCTTAAGACCAGGAACCTGTGAACTAGGTGCAGCAGCAACATTCCGAAAGAAACTACTCGTCCGAGGCTTGTTCATAGCCATACAGAAGAAAATACTCTGATTAAACAGGACAAATGAAGAAGAATAAGCAAATATTGTAAATTAAACTCGAAACAAAACAATTTCCCGAAAATATCTTGAATAAAAATGAAGATCAAATATTGTCATTTAAATATGATCTCTAACAGGAATTTTGTCGAACAACTTGTCTTCACACACTTGGTCAATTTAAAACTCCCAATAAAAGACCCAAAATTAGAGAAAAAATAACCTCTTGATTACGAACAAGCACTCCAGTAATCGTTCTAATTTCCTAGATTTTGAATCTTCTGAAGGCGCCAAAGGTATACAAGAAGGAAAACGAGAGAAATGGTGCGTTTGCTTGAATCGTCTTCAAATAGAAACAAAATAAATGATTATATTTTTGGTATTTTTGGTTTCGTGTTTTGGGGAATTCTCTTTCTTTTTTTTTTTTTTTTTTTTTTTTTTGGATCGACTAATCCGGATTCTGAGCGAGTCTAGAGATTACGATTTTAAATTTCTCTCAATCGTGATTCCCCTATCTAACTCAACTCTTATGTGTAACCAACGATTGGTAAGAATTCTCTTTGTACCCTCTTGGAAGTAGAAAGAAACACTTAATATACCTTAAAAAAAGACAATAAAAATATAACTACAGTAAAACGAAACTGAAAACCCCCACTATTCTTGAGTCCTTACCCAAAAATAGTCTCAATTATAATTATAATATATTTAACAACGTGATGTAAAAATTAATTAAAGTTTAAATAATTATCATAAAATTTCATTTGGTTTTTCCTCAGAAAATTCTCCTTTTTTTGGACAAAGGAAAAAAAAAAGAAGATATTTCTTTGAATCAATCTGCAAGGTGATAGCAGTCAATATATTAAATTGCTTAGGGTTAATTATCCTGGTTATTTTAATTATTAGTTGAGGGAAAAAGAAAAGAAATTGCATGAAGGGTTCAATAGATCATGCAAATCTAGTTTGTTAAAAGTACTCTTTCGTCATACATTAAATAATAATAGTTTGGACATATGCAAACTCTTGATCATGTCAAAACGTTAGGTTACCATTAAGAACACTCCCACACGTCCAGACGTTTTTCCTACATGGGGCGTGCATAAAATGCGGTAACCTCGTACCCGAGATGCACTCTTCGGAACATTGTCTGTTCGTCTGGTTGGACCTTTAGATCTCTTAGCATATAACCCATAAGAAAATACTTAAAAGAATGCAAGATTGGATCAAAGAAATATTTACGGAAACATTGTATATTTTATATAGAAAGATTTTACATAAAACTTCTTCTCCGTAAGCAGAAGGAAATGGGATCCTTTTATAGGGAAGGATTCCGGACTTGAAATAAAATTAAAACAAGCTAAGGAGACAAGAGGTATCAGCTTCTCTTGTCACTTCTACAAAGTAGGGGACACAAGCGTGCATAAAGCACCTTTCTTAAAGTAAAAGCAATAAAGCAAAAAAAGCAATACAATAATACACACAAAAAAAAAAAGCAATAATACGACGCATTATTGAAAATTTGGACACAAGCGTCGGCGGAATAGTCGTAGCACACATCCGGAAAGGGCCTGTGGGGCCAGTGGGACCAGGGGGTTCGGTCGGGACTATTGATGCCAGCATCACTGTTGTAGGCATCCGAGTCGTAATGAGGTTGTGGATCAAGGATGTTGTCCGGAGAAAGAGGGTAGTCATCGTCGTCGGAGCATTCCGCTTCGGGGTACTCAAATTGTCTGTGGCCGTCGGAGTCATAACAATGATATTGACGTTGTTCATTCGGGTAGAGTAGAACTTCAGCTGTGAAAGGATGGTCAGCCCAAAAAGTATGGTCAAATGGGTGAACAGGTCGAGTAGTCAATCGGATATGGGCCCGAGTAATGAGACCGGGGATTTGGGCTTCCGGAATATTATTCTTAAGACACACTTGTTCAAGGATGACCGAAAAAAGTTCGGATGAACGTGTTTGGACTCCGCGAGTGGCAAAATTATGTGGAGACCATGTAATGATTTGTTCCAAGGGGAAATGGTATAGGCAAGACCTTTGGGGGACTAAATTTTGGACGGGCCTATGAAGAGCAACAACAACATACTTGGACGAAATTGGGCCGAGGAAACGAATCCAAGAAGCAGGACTGTGAAACCGGGTAAGGAACTTAAAAAATCGAAGGCGAGATTCAGGGAGATCAGTGGCTGTTTCGCAAACCCAAATGTAAGACAGGAGTTTGGAAGTATTAAAACCGAATGCAATGGTATGGGCTTCAAGTAGGTACCAGAAATAGCAAAGGGCTTCTTTGGGAAAGTCCCATGTATTACAGACATGGAAAATGTTGAGGTATGGATGTGCTTGGGTCATTTGTGATACCAAAGAAAAGAGCGGGGCCGTATTTGCGGAGGAGGATGCGGTGGAAGATCTGGAAATTGATGGTACTTCGTTGAGAAAGAGTGAGATCCAGAATGGTTTCATGAACTTCGGGAGGAAGAGGGGAAAGTTCTAAGACCGCAATATAGGGAAGGCTAGAAGGCTTATGTGTAGGTCGACTGAGAAAATCTGCAAGGACATTCTTTTTCCCGGGGATATGTTTAACTGTAAAGGTATATCGGAAAAACCAGTTTTTCCATCGGAGTAATTGGGCATCGGGGATCATTTTCCGCTTGAATTCTAGCATCTTTGGGAACGATGTCATATCCATTTCAATGAGGAAGTTGGTACCGATGAGGTGGAATTCATTCTTTTCTATACCTCGTTTGACTGCCAGGATTTCCTTCAGAGTGGAGTGGTAATGTTTTCCAGAGTCTTTGAACTGTCCACTTTGGTAACCGCAAACATTCCGAACTCCATTGATTTCTTCAAGCGGAACCGCACCCCAGTGTTCATCGGAGGCATCTGTCTACAGTACGAGGGTTCCATTGGTAGGGATCCGGAGAGGAGAGAGATGTTGAGAGATGTGCTTTAAAGCTTGAACAGCTGTGGTATGCTTTGGGAGGACCAAGGGGGGGCTGATTTCTTCAAACGGAAAGATAAGATAGATCGGCACTTAGAAACCTGTGGAATAAAAGTAGATATATAATTTACAAGACCAAGAAACTGTTGGATCTGTGTGGTAGAATGTAACTCATCGGGGAAGTCAAGCGGTTTTGGGCTATGTGAGGCCGAGGGATATATGTGCCATTGGAGAGTTTCATGCCGAGAAAGTCGATTTCGGGGGTTCCAAGAATCATTTTTGATTCAGAGAGCATGATACCATGAGACTGGACGATGTTATGGAAGGAGTGCAGGAGTTTTAGATGAGCATCGAGGGTATCCGAAAACAGAAGGATATCGTCAATATAGATGAGGATGTGTGGGTACAAGGGAGCAAAGATTGTGGTCATAGCTTTCCGGAAAAGAGATGGGGCGACTTTGAGGCCAAAAGGCATAACAGTCCACCGGTAGTGGTGGTTTGGAATGCAGAAGGCTGTTTTGTACCGATCAGAAGGATGAACTCCTAACTGCCAAAATCTAGCTTTGAGGTCAAACTTGGAAAAGATCTTGGCGGAGGGAATATACTGGAAAATGTCAAGTTTTCTTGGAAGAGGAAATTTGTCATCAGCAAGGAATTTGTTGAGGGCTTGGTAGTTGATGACCAAGCGCATTTTTCCACGGAGTTGTTCCGTTCTCTTATTAACATAGAAGGCTTGAAGCCCAAGAGGAATGGGTAGATTCAATGAGTTGTTCTTGCAACGAATTGATTTAATTCCGTTGTGGCTAACTCATAGTGAGCAGGGGACATACCACTGTGGCTGGCCTTTTGAGGTGTAGTTTCTTTTGTAGAGGCAAAAGGCGGGGTGATGAACCAATCGGGGTTTTCCATAGTGGGTGTTGACATTTGAGCAGAAAATCACCGTGAGAGAGGGCACACGATTTTTGAATGAGGTCGGTTCGAATAGCAGAAAATGGGTCAAGGACTGGTTCTATCCGGAACTATTCCGGAGGAAGGAGCCATGGGATTAGGTGTCCTTTGTAAGTGAGACCTGTAGGGGTAAAAGAAAGATGAGAGATTTGACTTAGAAGATCAAAGCCAATGATAAGATCTTTTTGGGGCAAATATGAACCAAGGACTCGGTGAGTGAGAGTAAGGTTGGGGAGTAGTTGGATGTGTATGGGTTTACTGAGCTTATCGATGGTGAAGTCTGCACCGTTGGCACTTCTGAAACTTCGACTGTGAGGTTGCCAATATTCGGAGGGGAGTAAATCCGGACACATGACCGAGGAAGAAGCACCTGTATCGATGAGGGCTATCATTGGGATGTCTAGGGTATAGTGTTTAAGAAAGACTGTGGTTCCGATCAAAGGATGAGGGGTATAGGACAAGAGAGATGGAGAAACAGCAGGAAACATCAGTATTTCATCGGAAGAGAGATCGGAGAGATCATCGGAATAAGAATCGGAATCGACTCAGAATCTGTGTAAGCAATGACAAGGAGAGCGTCATCCGGGTCATTATCGAGTTCGAAAGAGGACTCAATGTCGGAAGTATCATCGGGATTGAGATGAGGTTTGATCTGGAGCATGAACTGGGTTCGTTTCTTTTTGTTAGGACAATTGCGGGCAAAGTGACCTTCTTGTTTACAGAGAAAACATTTGGTTCCTTTAGATCCAGTCGTTTGGTTTTTTTCTTTTCGAAATTTCCAATTTCGCTTGTGGGAATCCGGTTTCTTTTCTTGGGACGGAAGAAAGCGTGTTTGGTCTGTCGAAAAGAGGATGGAGAAGACTTCTTTTTAGAAGGCTTGTTTTGGGGCACAAAGGCAATTGTGGGTATCTTTGCACTTGATCTTGAGATGGGATTTGGAGCAGGCTTGACCGGGGGCTTTTATATTGGATTGATATCGTTGGAAGAATCTGGTTTGATTACAAAGCTTTTCAAGGGCTTGCTTGCATCACCGCCAAATTTGTCCGAGAGTAATATGAGCCCAACCGAGGTTGGAGGCTCGAATTTGGAGCATAGTTTCATTATCAAGCCCGTCTGGGGGACCGAGTTGATGAAGGCATGCTTTAGATTGATGTTATCGATCCGGTTGATGATAAAAAACCTTTTGGACATACGATCGTAGTGTCGTTCGAGATCTTTGAATTTGATTGAGCGGCATTGCATCTTGAGATATTCAGTTCGTGCTGTAGTGACTTCATGGATGCTTTCACCAAGAAAATTGCGTTTGAGCACTTCTATGACTTCTTCAGGAGATGTGATCCGGAGGAATTGAAGTTGTCGATACTCACCAAGGGCTGTATAATAGTCGCGAAGGCGACCTTCAAAGCGGGCAACAAACCGTTGGAGGACTTCATTTAATGGATACTGCTTGGAGATCTGTTGTTAGCCAAGCATAGAGAGATTGGAACCGAGATCGCCATTGAGAAGGAGGAATGTCATCAAGGGTGAACTTGCAGTGATGTTCTGTAGGGCGGACCGGACGGGTTTGAGGAACTGGAGGGGTAGGTAGGTCCTCATCGGGTTCGACTACTTCGGGTCCATCATGAATAATTTGTCAAAAGAGTCAAATGGGTCAAAGGACTCATGAGGAGTAGGCAGAAATGTGGTTGATGTATCGGACTGTGAGAAGGACGAGGGAAGTTTCTCAAGCTGTGATAAGAAGGAAGAGATTGGGTTTTGGCCGTCATCAAGGAACATCATTTGGGAGATAGGAGAGGTTTCTGTGGGTTTGGCTGGAGGTTCCGGTAAAGTAACAGGAAGAGTAGAAGAGATACTTATAGAGGTAGCTGCTGGTGATCGAGATGTTTTCCAGAGGGATAGAGCAGGAGAATAAGTACTGGGACTTGGATTGTGTTGGAGGGAAGGAGGAAACAAAGTTGGAGGATGTGTTGGCAGGTGTGGAATATATGTGGTCTCGGGTATAGAGAATAAGGAGGATTGTGGCTGTTGATAAACTTGATACTGAGATTCAAGAGATCGGAGCTGTGTTTGCAGGAATTCTTTTTCTTTTAAAAGGGAGGCCATTTGAGGGGACCATTCAGTAGTATACTGAACAAGAAAAGAAAGTTGCTGGTGAAGGTTGGAGACCTTTGACTTGAGTTCTGCAATGAGGTTTGTATATATCCGAAGATGGGAGGTTAGGTCGGTTTGCTTGTTTAGAGAGTTAGCCAGTTAGAGAGGCTTGGCCAGCCAAGAGGCGTTGAAGAGCTTGATTTTGGGCAACAACATTTTCGGATTGCCAGTTTAAAGTGGCTTCAGCTGGGGAAACTGTTTTTGGTTGACCTTTGTCATCAAGGGCAAGGGGAGATCTTATCTTCCAGGTATGTTTAGTTTGTTCTTTTTGAAACGAGTCCAAAGGAGGAAAATCAGCATCATAAGAGGAGGAGGGATGCATCATAAACTGTAAGGGTTTTGGTTCCGGAAGAGTCTCGGGAAGAGTCTCTAGAAGAGGAGATGGAGGAGATGGGTCGGATAAAGACCGGGGAGTGTCGTCAGTGGCCGAATCATCAGGTGCACTAGGCCAAGGTGGCCAAGAGACAGGAGCTGTCGGTGAAGAAGAAGCAGGACTACCATAGAGGACATAATAGTCAAACTTACCGCTGGGTTGACCAAGGATACCAACATGAGGGTCACCGGAAAGGTATCGGGCTCTAAGAGTTTGTTGAGAAGATGGAGCTTTGGGCTTCTTTCGTGAGGGAGGTTTCCTTCGTCGGGAAAAACTCTGTTCATCTTCGGAACTGGAGTCAGTGGGAGAACAATCGGGGCAGTAACAGACATCATACCATATGTGACCGGTGGCGGTGGTTGTCTGCTGTAAGACAGGAACACCATTCTGTTGAAAACCAATAACGGGAATAGGAATATCCGGCGTATTCTGGAGCATAGAAAATTCCGTCGGAAAGCCCCGTAAACCCCGTAGTTCCGTCGGAAAAATCGATTTCAACGTACCGTCGGACTTAGCTTTGAAAGAAGGGTCTGAATTTTGAAGGGGAGTAACCCGAGGTTGTAGATTGGTTTCATACTTTGTGAGCCATGAGGAAGGAAGCATTTGCTCGAGATGCTCGCGGGCAAGTTGTCTTGGTACAAAAACACAACTAGGAGTGTTGGGAGTATCAAGAGAAAGAAAGACCGTCTCACCATTCTGTAGATGAGAGGGAAGTGGGAGTTCAAGGGCATGATTTTGAACACGATAGGTCATCCGGTGATGTAAAGTGGCCATCGGGGTGTTTTGGATTTCGGGACCAGAGATTTGGATTTGAACCTTGAAAACAGTGTTTAAGGATGGATCTTCGAGACACATGGTAAAATTAGGAAATAAGGTGACAAAAATAGTTCCGGCATTGAGGGTTGTTTGCACAGTTCCAATAACAAAGCATACTGGTATTGTGGGAATCTGGAATCAAGTAGAGCAATACGGGAAACCATATGAAGACCTTTTTTTGCATGAAGAGTGAGGGCCAAACGAATGGCACCAAAATGAATATGAGTAAAACCTTCTCTGCGCCATTTTTCTGGAAATTCAGGTGGAATCCGTAGGGTTACATATTGTTCGTCAGTAGTAGCAGGTAAGGGGTGTGTGGTGAACTGTAGGGTTACATAGGATTCTTTCTTTTTTTTTAAAGCTTTTACCAAATTGATTGCTTGATGATAATAAATTTTAAATGAAAAAGTGATCGTTATTATTATTGTTTTAAAAATATGAAATATTTTTATCTTTACTGTGTCTTGTCAAAATAATGGACGAACAATTTTATGATAGTCATATCAGTCGCAAATTCAAATTTTTTTTGATAGTGTGTCGAAGAATCTTATTATTATTATTATTATTTATTTACAATCTCACCAAGTGTAAACCCCCCTATCCAATCAAATCAAATTCTATTGGTAAAGACCATGGAAGCAGTCAAGACATCATTATTCATACACTAATTCTTTTGTTAAGGAAAATTTAGAAGAACCAAGTCAATACGAGTTAAGACAACATAGGAAAGAAGCAAGATTAATTCAAAAACCATATATATATTTTTTTTCTAGTGGACAAACTTGCTTTACATTTTTGAAGTATTCAAACAGTGCATATATATATATATATATATATATATATATATATATATATATATATATATATATATATTTATATATTATAAAATGATTCAAACTCGCTTTTCCATCTCTATAAATATCGATCTTTTCCTTCCTTTCAATCCACCAAAATTCAGTTTCTCTCATCATCTTCTCTCAAGTTCTTTCACAAACAAAATTGGAGATTAATTACTTAACTTACTCTGCTCAAGGTTCTTGATCGTGTCTATATATTATATAGAATCAATCAATGGAGTTCGAACAACATATTTTCAGGGACGCACTTAGGCTGCAGAAGATGATGATAATCAGCGATCATAACAACGATAGCTTTAGAAGTAATACTACGATTACTTCGGAATCACGTGATGATGATCCTAGTTTGAGTCGAAGGATTGAATCATTTCAGATTCTGGAAAATGGGACGCCAAAGAGTGAATCTTCCGACAGGAAATTGTCATGGATTCGTTCTCAAGTTATCGGAAATGCTGTAGAATTTGATACGCCTTTTGGAAAACGTAGGCTAACTTATGCTGATCACACTGCCTCCGGTCGGAGTCTTCAGTTTATTGAAGACTATATCATGGACAAAGTACTTCCTTTTTATGGTAAGTTCTAACAAAAATTTCATTGTCTCATGGTTCAAAAAAAAAAAAAAAAAAAAATCTTTATTTTACTTATAAAAAACACCTTTTCAGATACACTAGTTCAAAAAATTTGCGGTTATAAAATTAATTTTGAGAAAAAATGGAGTCTAGATGGACCAATTACTCAATATATAAATAAAAAATTAGGATTTATATTTTTAGCTTTAACGTAAGATTTGAAACTTAATTGTAAAAATTTTGAATATCGTGAATCATTCTCCTCTCTATCCATTAGTTTTTATTGTCTAAAAGTAAACTTTCCATGTTATCTTATTTCTTTCTTTTCATTCTCTC
The DNA here is from genome assembly GCA_025388415.1 of Cynanchum wilfordii. Taxonomy (NCBI): domain Eukaryota; kingdom Viridiplantae; phylum Streptophyta; class Magnoliopsida; order Gentianales; family Apocynaceae; genus Cynanchum; species Cynanchum wilfordii. The sequence goes on along the minus strand of JAHSUH010005351.1, from coordinate 764,734 downwards.
ATTATCTATCGTAATTTCGTAACAAAACCTAAACATTACATAAATTTACAGGAAATAGTCACACAAGTGACAGTTTTGTTGGTTACCAGACAACAAAAGTTGTGCACGAAGCAGCAAATTATGTGAAGAAATGCTTAGGTGGAGGAGATGAAGATGCAATAATCTTCTGTGGTTCAGGATCAACAGCAGCAATTAAACGAGTCCAAGAAGTTATGGGAATTTCCATTCCTTCAATCATGAGAGAAAAGGCCTTAAAGCACCTAAGTAACGAAGAGAGATGGGTTGTTTTCGTGGGACCTTACGAACATCATTCCAACATCCTTTCATGGAGACAGAGTTTAGCAGAAGTTATAGAAATCGGTTTGGACAACAATGGCCTAATCGACATTGAAGCTTTAAGACTCCAGCTTCACTATTATAAGTCAAAACATCGTCCAATGCTAGGTTCTTTCTCTGCTTGCAGTAATGTCACTGGAATTTATTCCGATACTCGAGCTATTGCCGTGCTACTCCACCAATATGGAGCATTTGCTTGCTTCGATTTTGCAGCCAGGTAAATTTTTCCATTGTCATAACTTGAACTCTTAATTTTTGAATCATTAATAAAAGTTTTTGACCAATTTGATCCAATTACACTTTATTGTTGATTCATGAATAATAATATATTTTTGTTTGTGTTATTGCAGTGGTCCTTATGTGAAGATTGACATGAAATCAGGCCAAATTGATGGATATGATGCAGTTTACCTTAGCCCCCATAAGTTTCTAGGAGGTCCAGGCTCTCCAGGGATTCTTCTGATGAACAAAATCCTGTATCAACTAGCATCTTCACCTCCATCAACTTGTGGAGGTGGAACAGTTGATTTTGTCAATGGCTTCAATGAAAAGGTAATAATTTCACACACACACACACATATATATATATATATATATATATCCCTCTCCAACTCCCTTAATTAGTTACTCTTTCCGATTTTTTTACTTGTCACATTAAAAAAATATAACATATGATTTCAGGACACATTATACGTGGAGGACATTGAAGAAAGGGAAGATGCTGGAACTCCACCGATCATCCAAAAGATCAGAGCAGCACTTGCTTTCTGGGTTAAAGAATACATCGGACACGAAACAATCGATAAATGGGAGCACATTTACATCGAACAGGCACTAAAAAGACTCGTACCAAATCCAAACATCCAAATCCTAGGAAACACAACAGTGAAAAGACAAGCAGTTCTGTCTTTCCTAATTTACACTACTAGTACTACTACTTCAGTTGCTGATGATCATAATATAAGTACTACTACTGATCATGATTTGGTTTGTAATGACGATTTGTCTGAACTTTACCTCTGGAGAGAAACTGGTAACTGGAGAGATAAACCGCTTCATGGACCATTCGTGGCGAAACTCCTTAATGATCTTTTCGGAATCCAGGCTCGAGGTGGATGTGCTTGTGCAGGACCTTATGGACATAGTTTACTTAATGTGGATGAGTCTCAATCACTTGCCTTTAGATCTGCAATTGAAATGGTATGAATCAATAATGCACACAACTCAGTTAGTAACACTATGTTTACGTTTATAAACGATAAAATATATATATGGATAATGCTTGTAGTGCAATCCACCAAAAAATTGCATCCAATGCAACCATGGACCAAACCAATAAATAAATGACAAATGGATTTTGGTAACCTCCAATAATAGGTTAACAAGTTAATGGGTGATGTGGCATTCTCTATGCTTGACATGTAATAAAAAATGACCTATTCAATAGGTTACCAACAAAATTTGACAAAATAAAATAATAATATTATATTGTAGTAGTAATTTTTAACCATAAAATGGTAAGTTTGATACAAAAAATGGTAAGTTTGAAACAAAAAATGGTAAGTTACCATTTTTTATAAGCATCTTACCATTTTTTGTAAGGTTCATGGGAAAAATGGTAAGTTTTATTCAAAAAATGGTAAGATGCCTCAATGGTAAGGTTCATGGGAAAAATGGTAAGTTTTATTCAAAAAATGGTAAGATGCTACTCAATGGTAAGGTTCATGGAAAAAATGGTAAGTTTTGTTCAAAAAATGGTAAGTTTCATATCAATGGTAAGGTTCATGAGAAAAATGGTAAGTTTTGTTCAAAAAATGGTAAGTTTCATATCAATGGTAATGTTCATGGAAAAAATGGTAAGTTTTGTTCAAAAAATGGTAAGATGCTTATAAAAAATGGTAACTTACCATTTTTTTTATCAAACTTACCATTTTTTGAATCAAACTTACCATTTTTTGGTTAAAAATTACTACTACAATATAATATTATTATTTTATTTTGTCAAATTTTGTTGGTAACCTATTGAATAGGTCATTTTTGATGACATGTCAAGGATGTGCTTGTGCAGGACCTTATGGACATAGTTTACTTAATGTGGATGAGTCTCAAATCCACTTGCCTTTAGATCTGCAATTGAATTGGTATGGATCAATAATGCACGCAACTCAGTTAGTAACACTATGTTTACTTTATACGATAAAATATATATATATATATATATATATATATATATGATATTTGACTAATTTGTTTCATTTAATGACAGGGGTATAGTGGAGTGAAGCCTGGATGGACAAGAGTAAGTTTTCCATACTACATGTCTAAGGAAGAATTTGAATTCACTATTTCTGCACTTGAATTTCTAGCAATTTATGGGCAAAGGTTTCTACCATTGTACCATTTCAATTGGAAAACTGGAGCTTGGATTTTCAAGAAAAGGGCAATGGAGGTTTTGAAAGGATCAGTAATGGAAAAAAGCTGTTGCAACTTCTGTGGTTCATCTCAGGCTAATAAAATCAAAGAACAAATGATAAACCACCATGTGGAAGAACACGATGGAATTGACAATAAATCGGTAATCTGGAAATACGCAAGGTATTTAGAGACAGCCAAGGGCATTGCAAACATGCTGACTAAGTTCCCTCCTCGGCGTCGGATTCCGGCAGATATAGACATCAATTTAGTTACATTCAGAGTTTAAATGATGGAACAAATTTCATTAATTCATATGATAGTAAACCCTGTAATAAAATTATTGTTTTTTTTTTTTTGGATCACATAAACATTTCGTTTATGTGGGAAGAAAAGGGTTTTTCGTAATATGAGAAACTCATTTAGATTTTTCTTGTTTCACTTCGGTTATAATAAGAATGTTATTATTTCTTTCTTTCTTGATTTTTTTTTTTTTTTTTACCACCATCAAATTTATGATGTATTATTATTTCTATTAAATTTTAACATTTTTATCATTTGTAATTATAAACCTATAATATGTATATATATATATATATATATATTTTTTTTTTTTATAAAAAAGTTAGAAGAAACTTATAATATTTTTTTAGTAATTAGTATTCCGTTCCTTTTTGAAATATTATTTAGTTGGTAATAATAATGCTTTAAAATTTTCATTAAAAAAAAAAAAACTTATAAATAGTTTTATTCTTATTGAAATAAAATTTTAATTATTATTATTACTTAATTAGAAAAATTAAATATTTTAGTCCCTATATCAATTATAAAAATCAATTTATTCAAAAAAATAATAATAATAATTTGATCCTCGAAAGAGCCAAATAAAGAAAAAGAGAAAAGAAAAAGGACCATTTAGCAAAAGCTAATTCAAGATGCTACCTTGTTATTCATGTCGGCAATACTATGAATAGAGATGGATGCTGTTGCTTTAACATAGCCTTTTTGTTCCCACTATGGTATGCTTTGTGTTCCTTCTTCACACAACAGTTCTGGATAATTTTAGATTTATGTTTCAACTTTGACTATAGGCCATTTTTTTTTTTTTTTTTTTTCCTGGTTACAAAATTAGTTGGACTTTTATGTCCAAAATCCTCCAATTTTTCTAATCAAACAATCTGTCACAAAAATTAAGGTGAAATGAGCTAAGTAAGGAGTTTTTTTACTTTAAGTGAGGTTGAAACTTCAAAACTCCAATGTATATATATAGTTGTTTAAAATTTAGGGTTTTAGAGTTTTTTTTTCACACAATGAACCAAGCCAGTTTGAACGGGATTAGTTTGAGATTCATTTAGAACACTTTGTGCCAAAGAAAAAAAAACTGTTATTTATTTGTTTATTTTTATTTTTGTTTTTATTGTTTTTCGCTAAAGGCAAGTGATGTTCTAGATGTGTCTCAAATTATAAAAGGGCTATTTTAAACTAAATTCACATATAAACTAATCCCATTTAATTAAAGTTAGTTTCTTGCAGAAGAAAACTTTAGTCCCAAATTTTAAATATTTACATACGTGAATAGAGTTTGAAACCCAATCACTTCAATCAAGAAAGGCCTTTATTTTTTAAAAAAATATCTCTTAAAGTTATGATTGATTTTTTGAATCATAAATAAACTTATAATTAATTTTATAAAATTAACAAATTTAATCTAAACATCATTAAATGAAGATATTAATAAAAATCTTGGAAAACAATACAAGGGAAAAGGGAAAAAAAAAAACCTTGTAAAGGGTGGCTTATCTTTTCATTTCATCTCGAAGTAGTAGTACATGAATCTTTAAGGAAACGTCAAACTCTGCTCGGAATCTTTTAAATTATCTGTTTCGACAAATGAAGGAAAGAAATTTCAGAACCTCCATAACGGTCAGAGACAGTCCTTCATTTAATTTCTTCTGAACCTGCTTTTTTTCCCCCACTCCCCACTCCCCACTCCCCACAAGGATGGTGGTGATGATGGATTAATCACTTCCACACCGCCGTACGCGGCGGAGCACTCTGCGTTAAAAGTGTACGGAGGAAGACCCACCACGCTCAGCCTCACTCACTCGGAGAAAACTACCACTTTTTTTCCACCATGCACTTTCGGTCAATAATAACCTCGTGTATGTGAAGTCGCTCTCTGTCGACTGCGTCCTTACTAAATTAATTCGGACTTCAGATTCTCTCTGTCTCTCTCTCTCTCTCTCTCTATATATATATATATATATATCTTCTTGAGAGTTTTACCCAACAGCCACCAACACTTAGAATCCGTTCCCAAGCATTAGTCAATTTTTTTGTTTAGCTGCTTTCCAATTTGATTAAATTATTTAAAAAACCTTTAAATTTGATCTCGATTATTTAAGTATTTGATTTGATTCTTTTGTGGGTCTTAACATTAGATCTCGTAATGGATTTAGATTTGAGTGCCTTGAGACTTGATCTTAAAACCACGAAGATATGCTAGAGCTTAATTTTTTTATGAAAATATTGACAACCTCAAACGAATACGTTATAATTTAGTTACTACTTCTCAATATCAATATGATTCACCTCTCTTATACCTAAATCGACGTATAATTAATTGCAAACTCAGTATGAAACATATATAACTCGAATGTATTAACACAATTATTTAAACGAGTTAAGCGAATTTAATGTATTGATAATCCAATCACGATTATAATTAAATGCATTGACCCGCTTTATAATTTTCTTTTATTCTTCAACTGGTTTCATTTGACTGTTCATCCCTAAATTCTTTCCCTTTTCGAAACGGTATTTTTCCTCTACATTCTAGCAATCAAATCTTTAGTTTTTTTGATTGGGTGTCTGTTCTAAGGGGGTGAGTTATATATATAATATATATTCTGAAATTTGTTTGCGTTGAAGGTTTTTTTTTTTTTTTTTTTTTTTTTTTATTGACTGTGGATCAGAATTTATTAGTTTGGTGTTTAATGATGAAGTGGATCAGAGATTTTTGAATTAAAATGAGGAATATATAATTTTTTATTTTTTATTTTTTTAGGAATAAAATATTTTAAATTATAAAATAATTTTGATCTAATGTTACTTGAAAATTGCATGAAAAATATAAATTATTCTATATTTGTTTACATATAAAAAATATTAATCTCATAAAAGCAAATCAATATATATATATATATATATATATATATATATATATATATTTTGTATTCTTGAAGTTAGCCAACATATTGAATATTATTATTCAATTATTTAAATTTTGTAATTATAATAATTGAAATAAAAATTTAATGTTATAATTTATACTACAATTCTCTCAATTTGTTCCAAGTTTTTCAAACTATTATCCCTCACTAGTGATCTCAAATCAATTTTACATTATGAAATTGTGGCAAAAAGAAGCCTTAAAATAATTGTGGGAAAATTTTCTTTTTTTTGTAAATCTTTTTGATAATTAAATCGAGAAAAATACCAGAGAATCCACACATCAAGAGCCGGACGCAGCGGAGCACAAGAAGACTCTTGAAACCACATCATAAGTGCATCTCACACACTTACAACATCCAGACAATTACAGACTGGATGAGAACTAGAGGGCACTTATGTAAATCTTAAACCTATATAAGTAAAGTTACTTACATATATTACTTATACAATAGATCATGAAAAATTAAATTAATTAAAAGAGTTTAGAATTTTTTTTAAAAAAAATTTAAATTAAGTCATTACTCTAACTAATTTGGATTCAATTTGAATTGTATTAGCTATAACATATAGCTAAAATTAAGACTTAAAAGCCGTCACAAGAAGGATCCATAGGAAGTAAGACTCTCAAAACTACTTAGCAAGTCAGGTGAGACATCTAAGTAAGAAAAACCAAATCAACTATACTTAAATGGAACTTTCTTTTAAAATAAGAATCAAATATATAAAAAAGAAAAGAGGTGAAAATTAGTAAAAATCCCAGAACTATTGAAATATGTAAATATCGATCATTTCATATAACTAATTACTTTTTTTTTTCCTTTTTTTTGGTAAATCATATAACTAATTACTTGAAGTTCATTTCCTGGCCTAATGGTGTAGAAGTCTCTCCCTCAACTAAAAGGTTGAAGGTTCGAATCTTTCCTGGCCCGATTCGAGATATATTTTCGCACTATTGGGCCTTTCTAGGTGGATTAGTTTGGACCGAAATAACTTGTGATACCAACTCAAAAAAATATATAATTAATTACTTGGTGGAGGATATTTATCCACTATGCAACTTCTACATGTACAAGGAAGTCAATCCTCCTCCCCTTCAAAATATTAATTGAAAACATTTTTATTTTCCAGACAGAAATATTGGTCTTCTTGTTAGACCTTATATTATTTTTTATCAGATAAATGAGTCTTTATGATATATATATATATATATATATATATATATATATATATATATATATATATATATATATATATATATATATATATATATATATATATATATATTTTACAATTGAGTTTTTATATTTTATTTAAATTTTTTAATGATAAATTATGTTTGTTTGGACAAATTAATTTTTGTAATTTTAGACTAATTTATTCAAATTAAAAAATAATTTGAGAATTTAAAAAGTTAAAAACAAAATATAAGAATTTTATTGTCTAAATGATATAAATATAAGAATCTAATAGTCAAATAAAAATAATAAGAACTCGCTTGTCCAATATAAAATTATACACGGACTAAACCAATTTCCTTTTTGAGTGATGTAAAGAAAAGAAATCAGAAAAATACATGAAAATTGTATCCATTTCTCTAAAATAGATTTTATTTTTTTAATTTAAAAAATATATATACACATATATTATCAAACTCATTATTCCTTGCTACTAATCAATTACTATAATCTTGATAAAAAAATTACTTTGTTAACAGTAATTTTACTTATAATCGTTAAAAAAGTTAGTGGTAAAATATGCCTCAAATCGTCCAGTGAATGTTGGCCGAGTGGTCAACACCCACACTTCCAACTTTAAGGTTGGGAGTTCGACACCCACCTCAGCCTTAGTGTTGCCAACCAGCAATTTGATGTCAGATCCGGGTGTGGATTATTCAGGTTAACCCGGACACCACACAAAAAAAAAAAAAAAAAAAAATTATGCCTCAAATCAAAATAATCGCTTAAGCTTTATATATATATATATATATATAAAATGAGGATTCTTGTTTAATCTTTGTTTTACCAAATAATATATATATATATATATATATATATATATATATATATATATATATATATATATATATATATATATATATGTATGAAACAGAAGTGTGATAAGTTAATTTGTATATCATCGTATATATATACATATATAGATATGTATGTATAATCCCAGTAATCCGTAGAACCTTATTGGAAGTTCCCATCCCTATTTTCTTTTATCTGTCAACCGATGGATGCAAATGGAGACATGGAAAGAAAGGAGAGAAAAGCGTGTCGTAACGGAAGGTGCAACGCTTGAATTAAGTACTACAATACATACACATTGAGGAGAAGAACATGGAGAGAAAAACCAATTAATTGTCCAAAATAAAGGAAAAACTCTAAGAAGAAGAGAGAAAAAGCCCGTGAGAAGAGAGAGAAAGAGATGTAACGTTTGAAGTTGATGACGAGATGGACAACCAGTGGCTATAGAGAGGAGACATTATTAGTGTATTTGCATGTGGTGTGTGGATATGGGGTGTAGAGAGAGAAAGTGAAAGAGAGAGAGAGAGAGAGAGAGAGAGAGAGAGAGAGAGAGTTTTTTCTTGGTTTGTCTCTCACGGGATTCACCCAACCCTCTCCTCCTTCCTCACGAGATCCTTTCTTTTTCTCTCTCTCTCTCTCTCACTTTCTCTCTCTTCCTCTGAATGCAGAAGCTAGCTACATATGTTTTAGCTCAAGCTATGGCGTCCAGCGTCCACTAAAAACACAGCCCATTTACAGTTGATATCGGCCGCTACGTACCACGTTTATTTTCATTTTGTGTTTCTTTTATTATTATATATATATATATATATATAAACCTTCATTCCTTTCCTTTCCCCTTGAGTTGTGCAGAAGATCTGTTTTGTCTTTTTATTTAAGTAGAGCTACTAGGAATTGTGTTTTGGGCGGTAGTATTCCCATGTCATGCAGGACTTTTCCATCCACCCATCGATCTTAGCTGTATACATACACGCATATATATACATATATATCTATATATATATGCTTTTGACATGGCCAACACTTTGATGATCAAATTCTTACATGTAAATAACACAGTACTAATAAATCCTCTAAACTATAAAATGTAAAACTTGATTTAAAGAAACAGATAGTCATGCAAGCTAAAGATATGATGCAATTCAATCAATAAAATTATAATCTTTTATCAGCTATCCACGAAAAAGACATCTTTTTGGAAACCATTTTTTTTTATATTTATCAGACAACAAAATTATCTTTTGGTCTAGTTCATGTTGTGGTTTTTTTTTTTTTTTTTTTAAATATTTATCTAAAGATAAAAAAGAACTCATGGAATTGTTCATGACCAATAATGTCAGAATTTCGATAAAATTGTGGACGACAATCTGGTCGAAACAGTGAGAATATCTGAAAGTTTACTATGACCTCTCTTGCTTTTGTTTGTTTGTTTGTTTGTTAGAACTCTAAATTCTAAAGAATCAGAAAGCTTTTATTTATTTTTTTTTATTTTTTAACTTTGTGCATAAAGAAAAAGGCACAGTTAAATTATAATAATAATAATTATTATTATTACTTTTTTTTGGGGGGGTTTGGTAATTTAGGATCTATCCAAAGATGTACTTTTTCTTCTTCTTTTGCTTCTTCTACTTTTTCTGACTTCTTTAGTCCACAAAATACTCTGCATGAGATGTCCAATTCTACTGCTTTCGGGAGGCATCTTTAGATTCAACTCAGCATGGCTGCTATATAACAACAGTATACATACAATATAATATATATATATATATAATTTCACTCATCTAAAAATCAAAGTTGCAGTACAATTATTATGCTTTGTAACAGTCAAAATTTGCACTAATTTGAGACCTAGAAAGGAGTCTTGACACATAATATATATAGAGTATCACGAGAATTTAAAAAAAAAAAAAAAAAAAAAAAAAAAGAGTACATAACAATTAAGCATATCCTAGCTATACCTCTAAACATATTAGACATTTTGATTGCTAAAAATGTAATGACAAAAGGAAGTGAAGAAATATATATATATATATAATATATATATATATATATATATATATATATATATATATATATATATGAAAAGTAAATGCATAACAATTCTATGATTTAAAAAGTTACGACTCTTTTTTAAATCATAAAATGTTGCAAATTGAGATTGAGAAAAAGAAATAGTTTTGACACTGATATTATATATATATATATATATATATATAAACTAACCAATTTTCTGCCTCTAATAATATAATTCAAACTTGTTATTTCCACTTGATCAATTCTTTTTTTATCTTATCTTTCATATTCTTAAAAAAGTACAATTAAATGTATTTTTAAAATAAATAATAATAATAAAGTGTGACAATTCTTAATCTAATTATATTTAAGAATTATTCTATAAAATACTAAAACTGACCTAAATGGAACATAGTGTTAATATCTAACACATCTTTCTGTTGGGGATCTAAACACAAACATGAGCAGTCATAAGACAAAAGTTAACAATAAGAATTATGACATAGAGATTTATGTGGTTCAATCAAAAGACTTATATTTGCGATTGTACTAAAATTATATTTCTTATGCTCACAATTAGGGTTTGCAAAATACATGGGTAATTATAAGAGAGCCAACAATCGCGCCCTTGGACTCTCAAGCATCATGACAAACAAAAATTCCTAGTAACTATTAGACTCTACATACTCAACACTTTCAACAAATATTTAATAATTGATTGAGAGCTTGAAAAAAAAAAAAAATAAAGTAGAGATTGTTGAAATATTTTATGATAATATATATATATATATATATATATATATATATATATATATATATATATATATTCTTGGAGACCAAGGGAAAAAAGTTGTTAATGATTGATTGAAAACGTAATTTTATATATATAATGAGTTTATAGTCAAAATAAAGATAGAATTTGGATAAAAGTACGTAATAAATATATTATTGATGAATTAAGTATTTTGGAGGGAAAAAAAAAAGAAAAAGTAATACTTTTTTCTTTTTACAAAATTTTGGAAAGGTGAGAAAGTGAGTAAGAAGGAGGGAGTAGTTTCCTTAACATAGAGGAAACACCTCCAACGACAGATGAAATAAACGGAGGACAATATACACATCATAAATGCAACTTTGGGTGATTACTCATCTAATATTAATTACATTCTTAAAAGAGGTTTTTTTTTTTTTTTTTTTTTTTTTTTTTTTTTTGGAGACCGAGATTTTGAAGAGATGAAGGAAAATCTTTCAAAAGCCTGAATTTCATACAAGTGGTAAGAGTAAAACATAAGATTCGGAGTTTGATACTTATTTACTCTGGTTCGGAATTTAGGGTTGTAACTCAAATTAGTCTAAATAGTTGTGATACTCTGTTTTACATCTAAAATCTATTTGAAGAGATGAATAAGGAAGAGCTTTCGAAGCTTGAATTTGGTACAAGTGGTAAGCGTACTATATGAAATCTAGAGTTTGATATTTTTTTTTTTTTTTTTTTTTTTTGGTTTAAAACCGGGATCATGTATTACTATAAGTAAAGAAAACAATCGGGTAAAGACCTGTACAAAAGAGTGCCTCTAAACTACTAGAGACTGCTAGGAATAGGCATCAACATCCCAAGCAGAAAGCAACTTAAAAATTCTATCCAAAATAAGTCCGGCCATGCAAGTAGGGGAGGGAATCCTCACCTCATTCTGATACAATTCTAAGTTGCGATTTCTCCAAAAAGTATGAATGGTCTCTCGAAAAATATAAGACCATCCATGAAACTGGTTAAAACTATCACTAGGCCTACTAAGGTTAAAAGAGATCCATTGGTCCATCGAAGTACAACTCCAAAACATATCACCAAAGCTGATCTCTGCCAAAAACAACTTCCGGGTCCGCCTTGGGCGAGTACAATCCCCGAGAGCATGAAGATTCGATTCCGGTTCCAGCCCACACAAAGGACAAAACACATGCGCAACAATCGCCTCCGAAACAGCTGCTCCATCGTCGGCAACCTCATCTTCTTAGCTAGCCACAAAGTGAAAGATGGATTAGAGGGGCCTTTGAACTTCCAAACAGCACCCCAACTGCCCGTAACTATCTGTTGTTCAGCATTTAACATTTGCCACATAGAATTGGATGTGAATCTGCTTGACGCCGTCAATTTCCAGCTGACACTCCCACTGCCCGGACGCTGCCCATTAGGATTACTATCAATTCCCTCTTTCATAGCCTCATACCCCTGCAAGATACTCTTCCATGTGTGTGAGGAAGTTGTCCTTTTCAACTGCCCAACATGACACCCTAACATGCCATACTTAGCGGTAAGGAGTTGCACCCAAGTTGCTGCGGTTGTTGCAAAAACCTCCAACACAACCGTGCCAAAACTACCAAGTTCAGCTTGCTTAGATTTCTAACTCCCAAACCACCGGCTTCCCTCTCGGTACACACTACATCCCATGCCACTGGATGGCAGTGTCTTTCACCAAACAAAGAACCCCAAAGGAAGTCACGATTCAGCTTCTCCAATTCATTAACAATCCCTTTTTTTAAGAGTGTAGTTTGCATAGCATAAAGAGGGATTGCATTGGTCACAGTCTGGATTAATAACAACTTTGCCCCCCTAGACAGTTGCTTCCATCGCCAACTCTCCATCTTCTTGCGGACTTTTAGGAGCAGGTACTGGTAGTCGCATGCTCTAACCCGGTTGTGGTGTAAGGGTATGCCTAAATACATACCCAAGTCTTCGGTTTTTTGCATCCCCACCTTCCTGCTAATCATCCCAAAGCAAGAGACCTATTCGTATTGGGAGAGTACCAAATCCGAGATTTGGAAGAACCGACTCTCTGCCCCGATTCCCCACAAAAGTCTCTCAAGATAGTCTCCATAATTGCTGCCTGTTTCACCGATGCCTCACCCATCAAAAGAAGGTCATCCGCAAAGAAGACATGCGAAACAGATGGACCTTGTCGGGATGTCTTAATTGCTTTCCACGTGCCTTCATCTATGCTCTCTGGATCTGTTGTCCCAACACTTCAAGGCACAACACAAACAAATAGGGTGATAAAGGATCCCCCTGACGGAGTCCCCTTGAGGGGGAGAAGGGACAAAGCCTTTTACCATTCCAAAGTATACATATCCTAGCCGAAGAGATACAAAACAACACCAAGTCTGTCAATACGGTCGAGAAGCCCACCTTGAACATCACTTGTTTAAGAAACCCCCAATCAATTCGGTCATAAGCTTTCTCCGGATCGATTTTAGCTACCATACCACCAAGCCGACTCTTTCTCCTTCTAAGTGTATGAATGATTTCTTGCACGATAACAATATTATCAGCTGCCTGTCTTCCCGGGACAAAACTTACTTGATTAGCGGCCGTCAACTTAGTCATCGGAGGTTTTAAGCGGTTAGCAACAATCTTTGAGATGATCTTAACCACCACATTACATAACGAAATTGGTCGAAAGTGGGCCATACATTCGGGAGGGGACTGTTTTGGTATGAGGCCGATGATAGTGTGATTCATTTCCGGAGAGAAAGAACCTGTGCTAAAGGCCTCTAAGACAAATTTAGTGACTGAAACGCCAACTACATTCCAGTATTTTTGGAAGAACATAGCCGGGAGGCCATCCTCCCCAGCTGCCTTCTTCCCATCCATTTGGAAGAGGGCACTCTTGACTTCCCCTTCACTCGCAAGACGATTCAACCACCGCAGATCATGATGGTTCGGGGCTGGAAAACACCGGTTCTCCGGAGAGGGATGAACTGAAGGATCTGCACCGTATAGCTCTTCAAAAAAACTGTTAGCCATGGATTCCAATTGCAACGGACGGTCAACCCACCGATTAGAAGCATCCTTTAATTGCACGATCCGATTTCGACATCTCCTATTTACAACCGACCTGTGGAAGAAGGTTGTGTTTTGTTCCCCACCCTTCAACCAATGGAGCCGAGCTTTCGCCTCCAAAATATATGTTCTTGAGCTAGAATTTCATTGAACTCATCTACAAGCTTCTCCTCCATCCTCTCCAAATAAGGAGAGCTCTTAGTGCATAACACCCGTTGAATCCCCTCAATTCTTGCTCTCCACCGAGCCTTTTTATGGAACACATTACCAAACACTGTTTTGTTCCATTCTACTGCCTCATGCTGAAATTGTCGGATGGCTAGCGAGAGGTCCCCATAACAGGATGTCCACACCCCAGTTACTAATGCTTCAAAGGTTGGATGTCTAACCCACATCTCCTGAAATTTAAATCCGGAATCTCTGTCTCGGTGGTGGCTGAATTACCTTGGCTGAAATCAAAATTGGGTGATGATCCGAGCAGCTTCCGGCCGGATGTCTCACAGTATGATATGGAAAACGGTTCCGCCATGCACTATTACAAAAAACGCGATCCGGTCGCTCCTTAATATTTGCTTTGCCCACTCTATTGTTAGACCGGTAAGCCCGGGGTCCCGGAAACCCCGTATCAATAAGATCGCCGCTCGACTACTTCCCACGTAGTTTGCTGTCAGGAAACCGTACAACCTCCACTCTTATCCTCTTGTGCCAAAACCTGATTCATATCCCCCGCTAGTAGCCAAGGGCTATTTATGATATGGCACATTTGTTTCAAATAATGCCGGAATTCCTCCCTTATCTTACGTTTAGGTGAGGCATAAATAGCGGTAAAAATCCGGTCCACATATAGACCACCATTTACGGCAACGGTTATACTCTGCTCATTAATACTTAAAATGGACATATCAACAACTGAAAAGTCCCAAATAATCCAAATGCCCCCAGAAAAACCCATGGCTTCCGAGGCTATCATACCACTGAAATGACATTTCTCCAACCAAGGCCATACCCGTTGGCTATGTACACGGGTCTCCAACAAAACCAAGATGTTAGGTCTATACATATCAATTAACATATGTAAGAATCATAATGAATTTATTTTTTTGAGTCAAGAGTCAAAATTTGAATTAGCTAGTTAGAACAGTTATGATACTCAATTTTACATTTGAAATCTATTTGAATCTAGCTATCATATAATATAATATAATATAAGAATAAGTTAAGACATTCAGTATTAACTCGAGATACTTTTATAGTAAGATAATAATGATACAAAATAATTGATCATAATAATATATAGTATTTTGAATAACGGATGGTTTAACTTAAAAAAGAAGGAGAGCTTTCGCACGTGTCAGATTCATGGAAAGAGGAAGGAGATGGAGGTGCGGTGGGGTAGGGGTGTGGGGGATGGAAGTATTTATTTGAGTTAAAAGAGACATTTCATGGGAAGGAAGAGACAAGGCTGTTGTGCATGGCAGCCCCACAAAGCAGCTGTTTCCTGACTGAATTACCAACCTAAGCTGCTCTTCCTGCTGCCGTTGCTTCTGTTTCTGCTACAGCTGCCACTGCTTCTTTCACTTGCGCCTTGAATACTGCACTACACACACATATACATACATACATATATATATATATATACACTACCATGCCTTCACTTGAAGAAAAGGTCATAATTAATTAATCAATCAATCAATTCTAGTCTCCATTTTCATTGCATGATCATATTGATTGATTTTTCAATGATACTACCTAGTTACTTTTCTTTTTTTTTTCTTCAACTATACAGGAACAAATGTCAAGAAAAGTTGGGGGGGCCATACATAATATATATATATATATATATATATATATATATATGTGTGTGTGTTTTTTTTTTTCTTCCTTAATTTTTCTTTTGTTCTTCAAATTCATACACAGAAATGAATTGGTTTGATTTTATTTAATAAAGTTAGAGAACTCAAGATGGAAATGAATTTGAAAAAGATTTTTAACGTTTGTCATATTATATAGATACACACATATCACTTTTTTTTGCGTGATTCTCTTCGTCTTCATTGCGACGTTACTATTTTAAATTTTTTTTGTCTCGATTATATATATATTACATGATAAATTGTACAGATAGGATACTCCTTGCAAACATCACAAACTTCGTGTTAGATGTATAGTAATAATTAATAAAACAAGAATTGCACTCATTGGTAATAAAACGTTTTCAATCATGTTCAATTACGCATTTATCTCTGACATTTAATTAATTTATTATTATTTAAATTCCTATATATCATAAAAATAACCATGTATATAATCTCCCTACACATGAAGTCTCTCTTTGTTAATATATATAATTATTAATTTATATTAATAATACTAAAAAAACAAAAAACATATATTAATTAATGGAGTAAGAGCTTGTAGGGTGTAGTTTTTGTTTGTATGGTTAGTCTACAACTACAGGGCATATGAACAAGCTAGCTAGGTATAGAGAGATTTAATCCTCTATCTCTCTCTCTCTCTCTCTCTACTCTGTGTTGCTTCATATTGCACAGTAGTTCAATACTGTGTTCTTGTTCCTTCTGCAAGTTAATTTTTGTTCTATTAGATATATATATATATGTAATATATACGTATATGTATGTATTATGATCAACTCTTTATCCTGCGGGTACACATGTGGATCTCTCCATTCTGCCTCATCTGTATATCTAAGATCATCTACTTTTCCTTGTCCCTTATACAAATCCTTCCTTCTTTCCTCTCTCTCTCTCTCTCTCTCTCTCTCTCTCTCTCTCTCTTCTAAATAAATAAATATATATATACCTAAGTCCTTTTGTTTTCATTTCTAGCCATAGCCTCCAACTATATATCTTCTCTCTCATTATACCATCTCTCTCTCTCTCTCTCTCCCTTTTTTGATTATATGTATAGCTTTATTTATTCTCTTATTCAGATCTAACCTCCAAACATATATAGCTTGTAATTCTACATATATATATATATATATATTATATATATATATATATATATATTCCACCCGTAGTCCTTCTTTGATGAAGATCACAAGTGCTCCTCATCATCATCAACAACAACAACAAACTTTAACCTTTCAACCTCATGCATGAAATCATTGAATTTTTGAGTATTTCTTTGCCTCTGGTAAAGGAAAACTGAAAATTAAAACTGCCCACCAGACAAGAAAGAAGAAGCCAACAACAGCAACAACAACTATAATAATTTCTGTATTCCTTCTGATCTCCACACCTTTTTCTTTTTTCTTTTCTGTGTCTCTGTATTTCTTTATATATATATATGTAATTTTTTCTGATGTCATCAGATAGTTATTATTGTAATATGCCGGCGGCAAAGGCATCGGGCAACAAAGATGAGAACAACAACAACAGCAGTTCATCGAGCGGCCGGAAATCATCAGCGGCGGCGGCGGCGGCGAGGCAAGGGGGACAAGAACAGCAACAACAACAGGCACTGAAGTGTCCGAGGTGTGATTCACAAAACACTAAGTTTTGTTACTACAACAATTACAGTCTGACTCAGCCAAGACACTTCTGCAAGACTTGTAGAAGGTATTGGACAAAAGGAGGTGCCTTGAGAAACGTACCGATCGGAGGCGGTTGTCGGAAAAACAAGAAGATGATGAAATCTTCTTCTTCTTCCTCCAGGCTTTCTTTAGGAGGAGATTCAAAAGACTCCTCTTGCAGTACATCATCAGATATTGGTGGGTTGAAATTCTTTCATGGACTAACCCCAGCTATGGATTTTCAACTGGGTACCGGCATGATAAGTTTCCCTAGAGTTATTCACCACCACCAACACCAATCCTACAATCAATTTCCTTCCTTTGCAGACATTTCTTCTACTACTTCTGCTCCAAATATTTCTTCCACCACCTCTGGTTTCACTACTCTGGATCCATCTTTATCCACCACCCCACTTTTGGGATTCAATTTCCCTTTCAATAATGGTGGAGGAGTTCAAGAAATGGGTAATAATAACAATATTGCCTCGTCTATTGAGTCCTTGAGTTCGATTAACCAAGATCTTCACTGGAAATTACAGCAGCAGAGAATAGCAGCTATGTTTTGTGGGCCAGAAATGAAAGATAACAACAATAGCAACAACGTTGTACCAGCATCTTCATCGTCATTTGGTCTTGATCATCATAATCATAGTCATAATCATGAGAAGCCACAGACGATTTTATTTCACAACTTGGAGGAGACAACAAAAGATCATCAACAGGAAGAGGAATTGTATTCAAGAAAGGAAGGGGAAACAGAATGGTTCTTTGGAGATTCTTATAATAATAATAATAATAATAATAATAATGGAGGTTCAGTAGCAGCAGCAGTAACAACTTCTTCAACCCCGATGATTAACAACAGCAACGGTAGTTGGATGAATAATGGAATGCAATCATGGAGCAACCTGAATAATCAGTACACTTCACTTCCGTAGCTGATTATTTATTATGAAAACAATTCTGAGGTAGCTTTCTAGCTAGGGTTCACCAAAGGAACAAGAAAGAAAAAGACTAGTATTAATTATTATTTAACACCTATATATATATATATATATATATATATATATATGTTTAATTCCCTTATAATTTCTTGGAGTTTAATTATTGTTTGTAAGAAAGGAAAAAAAAAAAAAAAAAAAAATCTTTTTTACTCTGGTTAATCTGTGATGATGGTTTTAGACCATTTCTTTAATTTGTATTTTCCCCTACAAAAGCTGTAGGAGCGCATATATATAATTAGTATTTCTGTTGATCATCTTTCCTTAGCCCTTAATTAATTCATAACATAGTTTTTCATTTCATGATGATTAGATAATTTCTGCATTATATGATATGATTGGATTATTTTTTCTTTTCTTTGTGGTGTTCTTGCAAATGCTGGTAATCTTAAGTTTAATTCCTTTCTGTCAACATAAGATTTTATAACATTGTTACAATTTATTTTCATTAAACATGGTATCGGAAAAGAAAGTTTTGGAGTTCGAAGTTTACTGTCAATTTACCTTCATTTAATTGACGGTTATGAATATGAAATTGTATTTTTTATTTCTGGCAAATTCCAAACTTTTCTTCTTCTTCCCCAACCCCCCATTCTTTGCTTCAAAAACTTTGGGATTGGTGATGGTTTTTCTTTTTCTTTTTTCACAAACCATATTAAATGGATGAATTAATTGCATATATATATATATATATATATGTCTTATATAGTGTGTGTGTATGTATGTATATCTTTGATTTGTTTTACGTTGAAGTCAGAATTCAGAATTCTTCATTGTCCTAATGTCTCCCTCTAACAGGTAACTTATAACAAGTCTCCAGAGTTCTGATCAACTATACGTACTGACAACATATGATATAAAACTATATATATATATATATATATATATATATATATATAGCTGAGATAGAGCTTTGCAAAAAAAGGTCTCTTCTTGTCTATGTCTGCTGGACTTGTATATGCTTTTAATCCTAACCCTGCATTAATCTTTTTGGTCCTCTTTCCACACCCTTCCTTAATTTGTTACACACAGACACACAATGTTTAAGGGTTTTCACAATAATTAGCTGCAGCATGGTGAGGTGCGCGATTTTAGTTGCGTCTGAAAAAGTGATGGCTTGAAAGTGAATTGAATGAAAGACGACTGTCAACATTTGAATGAAAAAGTGAGTGAGTGAATGAGAGAGAGAGAGAGAGAGTAAGAGCATCAATATATATCTATATATATGTATAGCACCTTAGGGTTCTTTGGCATTACAAATTAAGTTCACTTTTAAAGTCTTGGATAGTGAGCCAAAACTATACTACCATTCTTTCATTTTTACTCGTATTATTTGTAAGAAATTGATTTTTTTATTTACATTTAAAAAAGTAAAATTAAAAGATATTTTAATCTTTTTAATTTAAAAACACTTTAAAATAAAAACTCTATGAAAGAATATATATATATTGCTCTTACCTAGTTTCTTGACAAAAATCTAGATATATAAGGACGCTTTGTTTTTACCTAATTGTATCCTTTTACCTCACCTTAATTAATGATTCAAATTGATGAAAAAAAGGGGGGAAGAAGGGAGTTTTTCATCACAATCTAAAATATTGATATCATTTAATTTTGGAATGCAAATCTTTATAGAATTAATTTCTATGGTCAGTTATATTTTGTCTCGTATATATATATAATCCAAGTCAAAATTTACCTTCTTAGTTATAAAATAAAAAATAAAAAAGACAACTCCTTTTGGTTTTCGCTCAAAAGAGTGCGACCAAACGTCATACTTCATATATGTTCTTCTTTACCTTAGTATAGTTTCGTAGAAGAAGAAGAAGAATTAATGCATGCCATGCATGTCTCATTTAATTAATTTAATTCTTTTACTATATTCTAATTAATATATATATATATATATATATATGTTTGTGTCACTACTTTTTAAATTGTTTTTTTGGTATATAATTGAATGTTTAAGACAAAAAGTTTATGCGTTCTGCCAATATAAAAAAACAAAAAGAAGAAAAAAGCACCATTCTGAAAGGTAAAAAAAAGACAGGTTTACATGATTCTCAAGCTTTTTGAACAGGTTGAAGAGAGAGATAGAGAGAGAAAGGGTGGCTGAGGAGAACTACTGGAAAATCCATGAGAGAGAGGGAGGGAGGGGGGTGGGGGGGATTGCGTGATTAACGTGAAAGAACTTTCGTTATAGCAAGTCTTCCAACTGTCGATTTGGACATTCAAGAAATTCATGATCAGAGAGAGAGAGAGAGAGAGAAACATATGATGGCCAACTCTTATCGTATCTCTCTCATTATTATCACCTATTGATTCTAGAGAGAGGTACTCGTCTCTCGTCATCATGGACATGAACAAAAAAAAAAAAAGAAAAATTGGCAAAATCACCGTCAAATTTGTAGAAAATATCATCTACTGTTTTTTTATTTTTTTTTAAGAGCAGTATAACGGCTGCTACATCATTCACTTATAAAGTGGTCGACACAATTTTAAAATCGTATTATTCAATTAAAGATTTTAAATTTTTATTTAATAATTATTTTTAAAATTTTTAGTATGTTCATAATAATAATAATAATAATAATATTTATATAATTAATTTAAAATTATTTTTGATTTTTGATTATCTTGAATTAGGTTTCAACTTGAGTGACCTCTTCTTCTCTTTTTTTTTTTTTTTTTTTTTTTTATGTATTATTAATCCATCCATCTTCTACTCGCCATTTATCCAAATTTATGAATATTATTAGAAACTTGTCACTAATTAAGTATGCTTTTATAAAATTCAAATTATAAGGTAAAAGATTTTTATTTATTTTTTTTTAAAAAATAATATAATAAATATTGTATTGTTTATACAAAGTATGACGAATATTTCTGAAATATTCAGCAGAAGCAAAAAAATTATATTCAATTAAGATCAACATTTTTCATGTTGCATTCTCTATTTATTTATTTTTTAGGAAAAATTGTAAAATTTTCAAAATTATCCAAATGTGATTGACTATAACAAGTGGATCTACATATGTTTGATGTTGGGGATCGAAAATACTAATACGAACAATTATAAAAATGAAAGTAAACAAGAGTAATAGGAGAATCAAAGATTTATATGGTTCAATCAAAGGATTATATCCACGGTTTCACTAAAATTATATTTTTTGCACTCACTATTAAGGTTTACAAAAGTTACGTGGATAATTATAAGAAGAGTCAATAATTGTGCTAAACGTTATACTAATGTTCGACCCAAAAAATAATTTACCTTTTTAAGGGTGTTGCCCCTTAAAAACCCTACAAGGGGATCTGCCTCTTACCCCACCTCGTTGTCCAATCAACAAGACCTCTACTGAGGCACTCACGTCCTTGACTCCCACAAAAGACACGACAAATAGAAGTTACTGGTAACTATCATACTCCACATACTCAACATTTCCAATGTATGAGTATATTTCTAGAGCTAACATGTTTAGAAAGGTGTTATAAATAATTCAAGAACTTTATGATCACAAAACAAAACATAAGCACAAAAGCATTAAAAATTCAAAGGCCAAATTAGCCTTTTTTTTTTTTTTAAATTGTCGAAAATTTAAAATCACTGTTTTCACTATTATTCGAATTGTCTCACAAAATTTAACTCTTATAATAATTAAAATAAAAAAAAAATTCTCCCTTAAATTCTTCAAATGTTGATATAGGATTTAGGTAGAATTTTGAAAATCCGTATAAATTGTTATCGAAATTAATGTAATGTTTAATTAAACAACTTCTAAGGTATTATATTAGTTTCAAAAATTTGTTATATGAATTATGTTTGACTAAGTTTAGTTCTAAAATATATTTTTTCACTTTTAAAGTTTTTTTTACTTAAAAAAAAAATAAAGTCCTTCATGAATTTTATCAAAATTTTAAAAAATTTAATGGTTTGTTTGGTTTATTAAATAAAAGAAAAGAGTAATCAAATCATTTTACGATGAAATATATATATATATATATATATATATATATATAATATATCTTTTTACCCTTTAGGTAATATTTAGTGAATGGGTCTAAATTTACTCTAAATTTGCAGATATTTTATGTAAAGTAACTTAATTATCCTTTCTTTAATTGATTAGAATTACAAAAACTGTTAAATTTTTTTAAAAAAAATTGACAAAATCTGGGAAGAAGGACCTTAATTTTCTTAAATGAAAAAGTGTAGAACTTTAAAAGTGAATATATATATATATATATATATATATATATATATTTTTTTTTTTGATTGAGATTAAACTATACAAACATAAATTTGTTTGAGACTGAATTCACCAATCCCTCAACTAAATAAATTAAATAGAAATTAATCTCAAACTTTTTGAATATATATATATATATATATATATATATATATATATATATATAAATATCCTATTTTTCACTGAAAAATAAATAAACAGAAGTGAAAATAAAAGTAATTAGAATGAAAGCTAGCAAGTGAGATGAATCCATTATATATATAAACATTAAAGGACAGGCAGTTAGAAGTGAAGTTATGGTACTGAGGAATATTAAAAATTTAAGAGGTAATGGAGTTGATCGACAAATAATACCCGATTGTAAGGTTGATTTTCTCTGCCCAAACTGACCAAAGCAAGGAATCTTTCTCACTTCATTTTGACGCTTATTTTGAGCATGTATGTGTATAAGAGTCAAGTGATCTCAAACTGTGGAACCCTGGGTGAAGTTTAAACTTTTAATCTCTTGACAAGCCAGGAGGTAAGGGAGAAACTCCTAGGCCAATGGCAAGGAGAGATTCGAACCCTCAACCAAAAGATTGAGGAAGAGACTCCTAGACCATTAGACCAGGAGAGGAACTTCCAAGTGAGACATTCTTATTCTTTTTTAAAATCATTACCTTTTATTTATTCCACGTCGTTATTATTTTTTTTTCTAAAAGATATTATGTTAATTATTATTATCTTTTAATAGTTTTTTGTTTTTTCCTTGAAGGATATCATGATAATTATTTATATTAGACAAGGACAAGGTAATGAATATTATTTATAATAATTTTAAATTTTAAATTTAAACTTCAATTTGCCTTAAAGTTTAAATTAAACTATTTGAGAAGTGGCAACGGGAATTAGTAGTGCATTAACCAATGATTGTGGAACATTTTAAAAATCCATGAATTATGGTCATTTGTGGACATTTTCCATGTAGATGTTTCTTAATTTGATTAATTATTACAAATTTTCTTTTTTTAAAAAAACTATATATATATATAATTTATTTATTACACTACTTGGGGAGTGTTAATGAAAATTTTCTTATCAAACCATAAAATATATGTCGGCTGGTAAAATCTCTCTTTTATATTTATATATATAATTATTTAAAATTTAGAATTATAACTTCTTTTTTTTTAAGAACGACTTATCTAACTCAAACGAAAATTAGTCTGAATATATTTGGAAAGGGAATGAAAAAAATTTCTTGTGAAGGCCAAAACGAGAAAAATGCAGCAGAGATCGTCATGGAATTTGGCCTTTTATTATTATTATTATTATTATTATTATTAAGTTGAAGAGAGCACAATATACACACAGACCGCAGCACAGGCCAATATAGCCCACGCCATTGTGCAATCATCTTCTGCTCATCCTTTTGAATTTTACTCTGTTCTGTTCACCATTAATTGAGGACCGCAAATAATGTGCTCTTTCTTCGTCTTCTTTCCTTCCCATCCCAACAAAATTTGTCAGCTACACAACAATTTGTCACCGATAATAACCGTCCAATTCTCTGAATTTTTCTTAGCATAATTTGAATAATTTGTATTAAATAATTTGAATGATTGATTGGTGTTGGTTGTTGTTTACTTTTTGACCAAGTAATGATTCTTATATATATATATATATATATATTATATATGAGATAATTAATGCATGTTTTTACCATGTCTTTTGTAGCTAATGATGGTTATTTAGGTAGTAAATATAATGATTATGTTTTATGACTTTAGATTATGACCACCACTTGTTATATAAGCCTACCTGGTTTGCATGGCCAATTGCCAATTCTCCTTTCTTTTTTTTGCCTTTTCTTTATATATATATATATATATATATATATATATATATATATGTATGTATGGAAAATCACTAAAGTAGCTAGGGGGTAAAAGAACATGAGGAATTTCTTTTTCAAGTGACTAAAATTCAAGTCAATAATGAACCACCAATGCTATTTTTGAGCCAGCAATAGTGCACAACTGTGAAAGATCTATTTGTCCTCTTGAATTCAAGAAATACATCTAAAAATGGCAAACTGCAGGTAACCCATCACAAGAGTTCAAGTAATGGCAAGATGCAATGAACAAAGAATGTGTGATGCAGATAAAATTTCAAATGAAAGTACACAAATATTACATATCTATTTCCTTTTTTGTTCTTTTGTTTCAATCCAATGTAAATAGGATTCGGGATTAAGTTTATTTCAATACTAAACATAAGTGTTGGGGTTGGTGTGTTAACCTAAGTCCCACATCGGAAGATTATGCAAGAGTTGTCTAGTATATAAAGAGTTTCATCTACTTCATTAGTATGAGGTCTTTTGGGAAAGTCCCAAGAATAAACCCGTGAGGACTTAGGCCCAAAACGGGCAATATCATACTAATGTGTAGTTAGGTGAGGAGGCGACCCAACCTGATGGAAATATTGAGCCCAACAATAAGTCTGATTACAAGTCATTGCTACCACGATAGACCACAGTTTTTCTCCCAAACTAAATTTTCACCAAAAGTCACACCGCAAACTTTTTAAGCGAATCAATATTAAAATTTCAAATCACAATCTCTAATAATAAATAGTAAGTAAACACAGTGAGTGCAACCCAAACCAGATTCAAATTACAAGCCGGATTAGTCAGGACAATGGCTAAAGTTAGATGACATATTTCTCTTAAATGGATGTAGCATTCTTCTTCTTCCTTTTTTTATAACTCAAAATCATCCTGATTTACTTTGAACATGCTATATAAATTAGCTAAATGTGATGTGAGAACAGTGTAAAGTTAGATTTAAGAAGAAAGGATGTGTTTCCCATGCTGTATTAAAGTGATACAAACTTTTGAATTTACATCAAGGAGTTGTACATTCTTGTACCATATAGGAACTATGATATAACCAGATAGTTCAGTATTGATTTCACTAAATGCTGTTTATGTCGACAGACAACAGAGATGAAGAAAAGTTGTCTTCTGCTGGCTCATTCATATGCCCCATCTCTCTCTAACTTGTCCACATTCTCTTCTTGGTTTCTCTCTCTTTAATTCCCTGAACTGTATCTCTGCTAATTTTGTTATGAATCACAGTTGGTCTCTGGGCAGCCATGACTGGTTTCTTGGTTGTTTTTGAGATCCTGTTAGATGGTGGTCGTATCAGGGGATCAGATTGTCTACCTCTTTTATCACTGGGTGGTGGTACAGTTGGTAGAGTAGCAGCATTATTTTCTATATCTCCATTTCTGGACAGCCTCTTCCTTCTGACAACTGGAAGAGAGTCATCCTTTGGCAAGGCAGAATAATTCTGACTCGAGCGACGGTTTAATGAATTTGAACTTCGCAAAATACGATGTTCAGCCTCATTCATTGGTTCATCTCTTGTGAATCGCTTGCCTTCTAGAGGGGTGCATTTTGATGCAGTGGTAGAATATATATTTGTGGTGCAGCATGCCAACTTTTGTTCTTGCTCCTTCATTTTCTCTTCAAGATCCTTTATCTAAAAAAGTAAATAGGATGGATGTATTCGAACACAAGAACAACAGATTAATACTAATAAAAGGCTCATTAAACTTGATATTAGAATCTGTTATAGGAAGCAGCAAATCACCTTCTGATGAAGTAAATTAGTCTCTGAATCATGCTCCTTCTCTCTTTCAGTTTTGCTTCAAGCTCTTGTACCTGAAAGATAAAAAAAAAAAGTAGTATGATTTTCACCTTCCAATGGACAAATAAAATTTGTGAATTTCAGGGATGCTAAAGATGGTTCCCCCAACCTTATGTTGAAGGATGATACTACGACACTCGGATTCTTCCACTTGCCCTTTTAGTCTGGTTTCGAGATCCTTGACCTGCATCACATGTAATAAGATCAGTCCATAATGATAGGAAGTGGGTTCGAAAGTGCCAAAAACAGTCTAGAAGAAAAATAGAGAAAAAACACAACATCAGCTGTTATGTGGTATGAGCCATATTTGTATTAAGAAAAGGTCGTTTTAGTACCTTTTTTTCGTACGCTGCAGCCTCAAACTGCCCTTGCTCCATTAGCTTCTTCTCTAACTCTATGACCTTTAGTAGACAAGAAATGTTTTTAGAATATGAATTTTGAAAGAACTGATAGTTAAATTGATAGCATTGAAGCTTGGGAAATCCTAAATAAAAAAAAAAAAAATGACCTTCTCTTGAAGACTGGTGCATGTTTCTTCTCTTGATTTCAGTTTCTCTGCAAGATTTGAAACTTGTTTCTCTGACTGGAGGTGCAAGAATGCCTTAGACTCAAGCTGATTTTCTAGATCTTTGATTTTATCCTGTTGGTTTTTGGAAATAATGTCTCTCCCTCTTGCCTTACTTTCCACGTTTTGAAGGTTCTCTTCTAGCTTCCTAATACACTCTTCCTTAGTTCGACATTCCTGTTTTACTTTATCAACCTACAGAGAGTAAACCCGAGAACAAGGAAAAAAAGAAATAAGGTAACAAATCTTGGAAAATAACAGAAAGTAGAGACAAGGTGATTAATACCATCAATTTCATTTTCTGGAGCTCAGTGGTATCAATTTGCTTTCTTGCAGGACCTAATTCAATCCCTCTAACTCGTGTTGCAAAATTTAACGAACTAAGAGTTTCACTTAGATCCTTATCTGAAGGACTTATCTGTACAAACATCAAGGTCTTGGAATCACCACCTGCAACAGAATGTGACATGCTTTCAAAAGGGGGATTCATTAAATGGCAGAATTTCAAGGATATCAAGAACTATTAGATTTGAGCAAACAAGAATTTCTATTTTTAAACTTTACCCAGGGAATCTTGGAGCAGATGTGTCAACTTGGAGTTCCTACAGATAGATGAAAAAAAGAAATCAGAATATTAATACTGTGAACCCCAAGGAGTAGTTTCAGCATAACAAGACCGATAAACACCTGTATGGTATGTGACTGCTTTTATTTGCTAATGCAGATATCACATCTCCAAGAGCAGAAAGAGATCTGTTAATATTTTGAGCTTCCTTGAGCCTATCACCTTGGACATCGGTCTTTGCTAGCCGCTCACTGCCTGCCAAATCAACAAGCCAGAGCTTGCTCTTGGTGCATTCTCCACTAATCAAGTTCTTTGCTTTCACCATTACACAAAGCATGCTAAAATTGAATGTGAAATAGAAATTGATAAGAATCTTTGTTCTTCAGAAATGACCAAAGCACAAAGCAAAGGGGTAATGATAATGGCACATTACCAGTGAGAACGGCTGCTATGCTCATTCACATTGTTTGATCCAACAGCTCTTGCGCTGCTTCCTGCTTGCAGAACATTCCATACTTCCTTTATGTCCTGAACATCTGCTTCAACTATCCCAGGTATATGATGACACCCTTCAGCTTGCTTTATCTCCAATCTAGAAATTAGCCAAAGAAGATTAATTCCATCAGCCTATAGAGCAGTTAAATGGAACATAAACATAATTTTAGGTGATCTGAGCTGCAAAGAACTTTTACATGTATAAAAAGAAATAGTGAATCATTGTGTGCCTCAGATTGAACAAAGTATAGAAATTCCTATGTGTATTCATAACTGAGCATGAAATATAGTGTTACTTCTTTGAGGATGATGATGAGGTGGCCAACAGGTCTCTTATTTGCTCATTGTACACTTCAAGAACACTGACTGATATGTTGTAAACAAAAGTTTCACTTCTCTCTTGGGCAATCTTGAACAATTCTTCAAGAGTTCTGTAGTTTACTCCCCTGTTTTCTTTAGTTCCCTCCATTGTAAATGTCTTGCCTGTTCCCGTTTGGCCATAAGCAAATATACAGACGTTGTAGCCATCTAATACTGAAATCACCATGGGTGAAGCATCGGCAAAGACATCAACTGTACAAAGAAAAGTAAACATGCTAAATAAAAGCTTCATCATTATATACCACTGACAAGAAATAAATATTAACCTCACAAGAAACTCCAGAATGATAAACACACACCTTGATCATCTTTTGGAGTGTAAACACAGTCAAACTTGAAAGTTTTCTTTGTTGAACCAGCATTCAAGATTGCAAGTTCTCCATCCTTCGCTGCATCAAAGTCTACAACTGTTGAACATCCTGCTAAGGCTTCGGCCTTGCTTAATGGACGGCAGCGACAGAACACTCTGATATTTCCTGATGTAGAATGATGAGAGATGAGTAACCAAGCAAATGTGAGAAATGCAAGGAATTAACATCTCATCATCATATGATACGGAGGATATGAGAAAGGAAGTTAACTACACCTTTTGCCTCCTGAACTTGATTATATAGCTTTCTTCTCTTCACTTGTTCTTCATTATACTTCAATTTAAGATCCTCACACTCCTCAACTGCAAAGTAATACAGGTTATTTAGCTGTAAGTTCTTGAAACAAGATTACTGAATAGTGTCTTATGAAGCTTACCAAGAGCCTTAACTGCAAAGACCATCTTATTCAACTCAGGAATTGAATCAGCACATTCATGTGCCTCATGAGAAAGCTGAATATGTTCTTTTTTCATCATCTGTACAGTTAACATCCAAAAATACATAATCAGGTGAATTCAGAAAACCTTCTTATATAGAAAAAGTTGAATTATTACCTGAACTTTTGCCTCCAAGTTTTCAATAGCTGCTACCCAAAAGCTTCTGTCATTCTCATACCTACTTGAGACATCCTTCAGTTTCTCAGCTTGCTTTTCTAAAGTTTGATCTATACCCCAAATCCAGAAAGTGAAAGCAAAACTCAATTAGCAAGTTACCAACTTCTAGAAAGATTACGTTCATGTGCCATATTAGATTTCATATTTCTTGTTTTAAATCATCCAAAATATTCTTGAAGTTTAACCACAAGAAAATAATATCCTAGAACAACATTATTAGGTTTGATATACCTATATTATACTGCAGCTTTGACATCCTACAGTTTAGTATGAGGATTAAATGGAACATGTTCTGTGTCTTTTATTCACAAACAATGAGTTGAGACTTTTCTGTAATTTATATTGGCAATCTCAATTCTCAGGATGGAGGATTTCAAATATTCCAGGTGTTATAAGTACACATAATTTTGAGACTTTAATCCAGTAAGACCACAATATATATCATGGTAAACCTCACCCAAGGCTTTTATTTGTTCTGATGAATTTAAACTTTACTTTTAATATTCAAAGGAACTCATATTTCAAAATATGGAAGAGATAATGAAAATAGATAAGAGCATTTCTTTTAAGATGATTCCAAGTGGGGTATTTTCTTAAAACAGCTTGTAACGAGAAGAACAAAAAATGCAACAATTTTTCAGGTTGTGAAGGAATTTAGGTACAAAAATAGCAAGTTTGAGCATGTTTCTTCCATATGTATTGGAAACATCCTAATACTTAAATTCAATTACATTACTTTAAGCCACTAATAACATGAAAAATAGTCCTACGACAAACAGAATATTGTTAATGTTCTATTGCATGTATAAAGGGGGATACTTTCTTAAAGTAGCTTGTAACAAGAACGTAATATGCAAGATTTTTCTTGTTGTGCATGAAATTAGGTACACAAGTAGCAAATAGGGGCACATTTCTATCTATCTGGAAAGCTCCTAAAAGTGAAATTCAATTGCACTACTTTATACTACTAATAACATGAAAAACAATCCTATAACAAAAATACTATTGTCAAAAGCAATTCCATGTCAAGTCTTACCAAGGGAATAGGACTGGTATATTTTGTTGTCAAGTTCCATCCTGACCTTTTCCAGCTGCTCATTAGCAGTAGTCCAGGACATCCAAGATTGATAGCATTCGTCTATTTTGCGCTGCAATAACTCGCTCAGCTCCTGTATTTTCTTCTCATACTTAGCTATTGATTTCATCCTCATTACTTTCTTCTGCATGTTTCACAAAACAGGAAAACATTATGCCAAGCTTTACTACATTCAGAGAAATAATCATTCTCTTACCTGAGCTGTTGGGATTTCTATGTCTGAGGAACATTTGGAACATGTCACATATTCGCATTTGAATCCAGGACCTGCAATCGAATTAAAGATACATCAGGGAACAAAAATTTTCTGATTTGGCACAATTTAAACCAATTGGAAAGACAAAAGGACCTACCAGCATTGGATGCTTTACGCACGCAGATCCCACTGACCACTGGGCTTCCATTTATCCCCTCAAACCTTATTACCAGTGCTCCACCCTCCTTAACAGAAACTCTAGAATCAACTAATTGCAGGGGCTTATTGGCTCCAACAATTGCAAAGATATCAAAATCAGATAGAACCTGCATTTTTTATGCAAGAGGAGGAGAGGGAGAGGGAAATTTAGAATACAGAAATGCATATCATAAAGGGGAAGAACAAATGATTGCTGCTCTTGCCTTTTCATCTTGCATGAATACATTGAAAATCCTCATTCCTTTAGGTCCATGGATATTTATGATTTCTACAAAATGAAGATCAACAAAGTAATCTCCTGGAGGAAGATTATCAATCCAGTAAGTGAAGTTCCCTAATCGAGCTGACTGATAAATGAATGGAAAATCACCACCATCAGCAATGTGTTCCTCAGTTTGAAATACATCTCCTCCTTGGAAAAATTTGTCCGCTAAAAAGTTTACTCCAGAGTTCCATTCAACTGAAGACTTGGTACCAGCATTGACAAAAACTACAACTTGTTCTACTTTTACAAGAATCAAAACTCAAGTTAGAAATTTTTCTCTAAATTTCACAAGGAAAAAACTAGTTTAACACCATTTATCAACTCCAAAATGCAGAAGAAAAAATAAGTGATTTAACTTGAAGAGCAATTTTTTCTTTTGAGTTCATTTTACTGGAGAACCAATAGTCAAGTCCAAACTAGGATTCTACCACATTCAATTTCTTGGTTGGAAGACCTAACTACCAAGTACTGAAGTTCTATGTATTAATTCTACAGGGCTACCCTTGGCTTTTTTTCTAGTCATATTAACTTCCATTTTGCCTGTGGACGTGCATCTTCAGTGAAAGGCAATATTCATGTGCCAAAAGTACAAACCAAAAATTGAGCATGAGAATCCTTCATTTCAAGAGTTGAACTATTTATCTCTTCAGAAAATCATAAAAAGCCAAATTTTAAGTCAGAAAAACATATTTTAAATTAACAGGATAAATTAACTAAAAAAAGAAAATCCAAAATCAAAGCCTCCCCTAATTTGGATTTTGTATTTTCCCCCACCCCCTCTTGTATTATTCATCACGATTCAGATAGGAAGCTCTTACAAACTCATCAAAGCTTATTTATGTATCCAAAGACCTTTTGATTTATCAAGTCTGGTCTATCTCCAACTCCTATCTAAACTTCCAACATTCCCCATTAACAAACCCTTAAACCTAGTAAAGAAAAAGCAAAATAAATTACCAAGAAACCGTAGAAATCAAACTAAAGATTGTCTATACCAACCAGTAAAATTGGGTTTCGTGAGCCCTTTTGGAACCAATACTGAACCCGAGTCGCAAACCATCAAATCACCCAAAGCTTCCTTACTTTCATCCTCCTCCATGGCTGAAAATTCGTCAGGTACTGTTTTTCCACAATCAAAAACCCCAGAAATTTCTGGATCGAAATTTTCCATGAAGAGCCTTGACGCGAAACGGGAAATCAACTGAGCTAAGTTCTTTTTCAGATTATAGAAGGAAAATGAGAAACCTTGAAGTGAGGATGCTTGGTTAAAATGCTTCTTTCTTTTTTCTTTTTTTTTGATGAATGGTTAAAGTGCTTCTTGTCCGACTGAAAATATTCAAATTTCAACTGTGAAGGCGCTCTCTGACAAAAATCGACCGTTATAAAAAGGAAAAGCCCATTTCTTAATCATACTGGACATTAGCTCCATGCGGCCCACTAATCCAACTATTGGGTTTTTATGTTATATATTTTTTTTTTTTTTTGAAAAATGTTGGTTTGATCCCATGGCCGCGTTGAAGAGTTTAAACCCGTAAAGCTTACGGTTCTCGATCCCATAACCGTGATTGGGAAGAGTTTAAACCCGTAATTGTACCAATTGAGCTACGATGTTTAACAAATTTAGTGCTAATATATATTTTTTTTTAGTTCCAAACCATTTTATTTATAAGGGTAAAAGATTTTTTTAACATCTTAAATATCCTCAAAATCCAAGTTTAGCATTTGAACTATTTTCTTCGCCTTTGCGACACTCAATCTTTTAAAACGTCCAGAACTTGCCATTCAATCCAGTCTGACCGTTAGGTCAATACTTTTTTCCGTCAAATCCTTTTTTCACTATGTCAGCAGGGGGCATTTTTCACAGACCACATGACTGTGCTCGCGATTTTTTTTTTAATGAAGTGTGACTCCGCCGCAGTGCTTTCATGAATTGTTTCTCTTGCATCAACATCTAATTGGAATTACTTATTTATCTATATCCCATTAATCAATTAGATCGAAAACTTTTTCCTGTTTTCTATGGCTTTTAATATTGAATTGAGGGAAAATGCAGATGAAAGTGATTTGGAAGAAACCCAAAAAAGAAGTAAAAAAAAAATGAAAAAAGAGAGAGAGAAATCTTAATATGAAGTTTTCTTTGATCTTTTCACTTATGCGACTAGACGGTTTATTCTCAAAATGTGGTGATTTTTTAAATTATTCCCAAAATATGATTGTTTTTTTACTTATTTCTCAAAATATAGTAAGTCTACTTTGACAAAGTAGACTCTCATTTTTTTAATAAAATATTTAAATTCTATTTTTTTTTTTTTAAATTTATTTATAAATTTTAATTTTTATAATTTTCTAATAATAGTAATTCATAAATTTATTTTTTATAATTTTCATAAACATTAATTATTATTATACTTGTATTATATTTAATAAAGTAACGTAAAAATCAATTGAAATTATAATATTTTATGTATTAATGTAAAGTAATTTTTTTTTTTTGACTTGTGTTTATATATTCAAATAATTTTAATTTTAATTTTTTTTTATATTGTCGAATTAAGTGATTTAATAAATTTATATTATATATTGACATAAAAAATATTTTATTCAAATAAATTTTTTTATATATTGGATGAATTTTTATATCAAATAAATACTATGAATATTTGAAAAAAAGTAAATATAAACTTTTATAATGGAGATAAAAATGTAATACATTATAAAGTAATTTAAAAAAAATACAATAATTATTTATTTTGGTTACAATCATGACCAGATGTTCCACATCCCCTAGCCTAGAAGGTGGCCGCAAACAATGTCTATCTCGCAAATCCATTATACCGTAAATATGTACTCCCTGTACAGCATCGTGATCATCAACGTCAATAGTAGTTCCCTCATGTCCACGTGTCACATACATTTGATCACATACATTAATACATAAAATATTATAATTTCAATTGATTTTTACGTTATTTTGTTAAATATAATACAAGTATAATAATAATTAATGTTTATGAAAATTATAAAAAAAAAATTTATGAATTACTATTATTAGAAAATTATAAAAATTAAAATTTATAAATAAATTTAAAAAGGAAAAAAAAATTTAAATATTTTATTAAAAAAAATTGAAAGTCTACTTTGGCAAAATATACTCTTATTTTTTTTAATAAAATATTGAGAGTCTACTTTACTAAAGTAGACTTATTATATTTTGGGAAAGATGTGAAAAAGTAACCATATTTTGAGAATAATCTCAAAAATCACCACATTTTGGGAATAAACCCCAACTAGACGACGGTGGCGGCCAAGACAAGACCGGTCACGACCGTCACAACGATAGCTACACCAACATTAGATGGTAGCAATCCACTAGAAGAAAGCGAAGATCCTCCAGAAGAACCGCCAAAACCTCCTTTTCGTCCTCCTCCCCCGATGGTTCCACCATCTGCCTCTGCAAAAATTATCATTGATACCTCCTCTCCGACGACCATCACCACCGGAGAAGAAATCAAACATTAAAAGAAGAGAGAAAACCCCAGCAGTGCCCTTTTCACTGTTCTGCTCTCCTTTTCTTCCCTTTCTATTTTTCTTCTTCCTCCTCCTCCTCCTTGCTCCCTCAAAATCCTTTCTGAATGCCCACACCACCATTACCACCCTACTCTTTTACCTGGTCTTTTTTTTGGGTAAAGAATTTTTAATTTTTTAATTAAAAATTAATTTTATTCACCACCTAAAATCACCTTTTATTTGAGAAATAAAAAATAAAAAAACGAAAGGACCACGCGCAGTCACCCTTTTCTCTGTTCTGCTCTCCTCCTCTTCCCCTTTATGTTTTTCTTCTTCTTCCTCCTCCTTCTCCTTGCTCCCTCAAAATCTTTTTCTGAATGCCCACACCACCATTACCACCCAAATCTTTTAACTGCATTTTTATTTTTGGGTAAAGGATTTTTAATTTTTTTTAATTAAAAATTAATTTTATTTCCCACCTAAAATCACCTTTTATTTGAGAAATAGAAAAAAAAAAAAAAAAACAGCGCGCAGTCATGGACGGACAAAAATGCCCATGCCCGACATAGTGAAAAAAGGGATTTGACAGAAAAATTATTGACCCAACGACCAGACTAGACGGAAAGGCAGTGTTAAAAAAATTCTTTACCTATTTATAATTAAAGTCCTTCTTCACATATTTTATCTAAATTTTTTAAAATTTAACGATTTGTGTGATTTACTAAATAAAAAAAAAATTATCAAATCATTTAAGATGAAATATATTTTTATATTTTTTACCCGTAATATTTCTTAAATGAGGGTCGCAACTCTTTTTTACTCTAAATTTGCAAATTTTTCATACAAATTGATTTAATTATCATTTCTTTAATTAATTAAAATCACACATTGAAAATAAAGAAATAATATAAACACAAAGTTTACATAGAAACCCAATATGGGAAAAAACGTGTGGAAAGGAGAGAAGATTCATTTATTTTATATATATTGAGTGACTTAGTCTATCCTACTAGGCTCTACTCACGCACCTCCATGGGATCAATAATGAGCCACGTTTAAACAATTAATAATAAAATTTATATCATAATCTCTAACAAAATCTTTACGAACTTTGAGTGTTAAAGTACTAAAACAATCTTTTATCCAATAAAAATTACCAATCATGCATATCTTTGCCAAATGAAGATTTGCTTAGGGCAACCTAGATGATCTCAAACTATTAGTTTACACTTTTAAACTAATCTCATTTGGGTCAAGTTGGTCTCTTCCGAGAGGAAGTTCTGACCCCAAATTTTAAACAAGTTAAAAATTGTTATATTTAAGTTTTTAATAATTATCTATTGAAAAATAATCTAAGTTCTTTTTTTATATATAATAATTATAACAAATATATACGTATATATATATATATTTTTTAATAATATTGTTATGTCTTATAAAATCTTATTATGTAGTTTACAAAACATTTATGTTCCAAACAATTCATGGGAAATCCATGTACTAAAAATGGAAAAACTAGAGATATTACCTAATTGCAAAGGAAACAAAAATGGGGGACTGAATTAAGTAGATGGTGTTCTAGTTGCTAGAATTGTTACATTAACTGATCCAAAATTGAGTATTTTCAATAAAATCCTCAAGAAAAAGGAGGGGCAAGAGACTGGCGTATCTTTATTAATTCAACAGTGTAGGTTCTGGTGTATTTAGTGGTAAAAGGAGTATCAATTATTGCTCCCCATTCCTAGCATCAACATATGCACATTATTAGCAGAGTTTGCATTCAAATTTGATTATATTAGAGAACAAAATGCAGAAAATCAGTGGACTAACAACATACATCCCATAAATTTCGATATGTAAGGATCTAGCTCGGAAGGAGAAATTATGCGCCAAGAGTTTATCTGATGCTGAATATTGCAACCTTGGAATGATCAATCACAAATCAAATTCTCTCATGTGCACGATAGTTAGATTCTAATCGTGGTAACGGTTTTCTGACTTCTAAAGACATAAGATAAAATCATATTAACATATAAATTTATATTAAAAAAATTATAAATTTAGAATTATAATTTAAGTACTCACCCAATCCGTCATCATGGTATGTAAAGCTTAAATACCCCATCTGAAAAAATGAAGAAAATAACAATTAATTTTAAAAAATGTGAGTTAATCAAATAATCCTTTTTATCCAATAGTAAAATAAAAAATAAAATTTCTGGTTTCAATGATTTCTCATAAGAGTTTCACCATACTCTTTTTTACTAACACAACTGAGGATCATTGTTCAATACTAACTAACTCAATTTGCCTTCATAACTCCACAATTAACATATCAAGTAACCTTTTGGACCTCAGTCTCAAGTTCTAGAAACTTCTTGTCCTTACAACAGTCTTATAGGTTGTTGTGATAGGGAATTTGGCACTCTTTTTTTTTTATGGTTTAAATACTCAATTGGTGTAAATTCTCAATTCAATGAGCTTTCATAGAAGAGTTGATGCAGGAAGTGGCAACCCACATAATGCAAGGTCTAATTATTCAGATATCTTAGAATATCATTTTCAAGAAAGTTCTACCTATGCCCCTCAAAAAAAGGCTTGTGTAGATAATCCATTTGTTTTCTTAAGCCATTGAACATCAAAATAATGAGAAAATGTCATTAAAAATTTATTAATAATAAATTAGGAAAAACTATTCCATTTGCACGTACTATCCATGCAGATTCAAAGAATCACTTAATCTAGACAATGACTATTTTCTCCATCTCCTCGTAAAGATAGCGAAGAATTAGTTAACCTAATTGAATATGAACTTTAATTATTTGCTTTCTTGAGTTCATCAAGAAGACAGGAATGAAATGGCCGATGTCCACCAAATCCATTCAACTGGAAAAAGGATATTTAAAGGCAACTAGAGCTCTCAAATTTGCTATCAACTAATATTCTTGAAAAAGACATAAACAAAAACTAGAGAAGACAATTGAAACGTACTTTCTCGCATTCTGTTATGCTATAAGTGTCATCCGGATGGATTACTTTTCTCATTGAATAAGCATGATAGCTGCAAAAGGAGAACTCATCATAGGGAAAAATAGCTCTAAGCATGAGGTATTATTAGCTAGTCTTAACCAAGCATAAAATACTTGCTATATGTTTTACAGGAAAAGCAAACCAAAATGGCTAAAACTGATGCACCAAAACTAATAGCAGTGTGTATAAGCAAATTGTGCCACAGTGAAATGCAAGTTAGGCAATATTAAGCCCAACATTTAAGCGTAGAAGACTCCATGGATTTTGCACTTTTCTGCATCCTTTTAACAGTGAAGGTCCTATCTAAGCAATTAAATGACCTTGGAAAATAAAGCAGGGACAAAAACATCATGAAATGTACTTCAGCCTCTTCATGTTATCAAATAACCTTGGTAAGAAAGAAAGGTCGGAAATATCATCTCATGACATTCTCAATAAACACATGTAGTTTAAGGTGAAAAATATCCAACAGGTCATTTTAAGTAGGTTTGACTATGCAGAATCCATGGGACTGAACCAACTCCAAGCTGCAAGTAGTATAAGAAAATTTATGAAGGAATTCAGACAAAAGATAACAAGGACAAGAAGCATACACCATACCAAAAACTTTCAATAGAAACAATGGAGTCACACAACAGTAAAAAATTCGCCATAGGGAGAACCAGTACTCCAGAGATTTTCCGTACTAGCCCCATTTTTCTTTCCTTTTCTTTCCATATGCATTTTTGTTTCTTAGGGGTGTCTTGGTCATCAAGAAAAGTGAAACAGTTCTATTTAAAAAGACAATCATTTCTTACATCTCATCACAAGAATTCTCCAGCCGCTCTACCAACTCTATGTCTAAATCCAGAGAAGATAAACAAAGCATTGATACCTGTCCAGTACAGCCATAGCCTGTTCCCTCAATGCAACCAAAAACTGGAACAAGTCAAAAGTATTATACCTTAGAAAATACTTAGATTAAAAAACAAACATTTAAAGTTGTCATACTCGGAACACGCAAATGAAGAAAAATTATCTAAGTCTCTTCTCCCTGGTTGGCAGCCATTCCAAAATAGCATTACTGGGGACAGAAGAAAGTGACAAATAGGAGCTTAAGGTCATTTATGATGATTATGAGAAACCATTTTATGCAAAGAGTTAAGGAAAGACCAAAAGACATTTTCTGGTCATGAGGCATAAAATGCAATAAAGCCAAGTGATATATATCTTAAGATAACAGATTTTAAGTTTCCAAGGGAGTGGTAAGAAGGATCTCTGAACAAAAGACCAAGGTCAGAGATAACCAGCAGATTAAGCCCCATTCAAGATTATTAAGAAATTTCACCCTATCTAGAGCCAACCAAGACTGTTTATACTACTTTGTGCTTAGTTAATGTGATAGTGCAAAACATCAATCCCCAACCAGCCTTCAATTAACTCCAAATCCCTTTGGTTTTAATATCACAAACTTAACACGAACAAATACAAGAAGTTAAAACAACAGGGTAGAGAAGAGTTCTATGCAGTCTACCATATACCATACTTGAAGGCTTAGTCCAACAAGATTTGACTAGGATGATCACTAAAGCTACGTTTCCATGTCCTTTCCATCGAACAAAATTAATAAATAAAAATTTAATGTCTATTTCCTTTCAAACTACAGAAGCCGGAAAAAATTTGACAACTCAATTATGTTCCTAAACTAAATTAAGAATTAACAGTTCTCATTGGATTTCCACAATACCTCAATATTGTATAAAAGAGATCAATGTTCATGTGATCTAACTAAAAGGAAATCAAATGTGATATGATTAATTAACCACACAGAGGAGCAAAATGAGAAATGAACTCACCGTACCCTATTATTCGGCCTCCCCACGAATAAGCCACATGACAATTTTCCGGCCACTTTCCCAAGTGGCTCAAAAAGTCGTACATGGTGTCCTGAAACAAACACCAAATTATAAGTGCAAAAATGAGAAATATTGCCAGTTCCATTCCAAATTCTACAAAGAAGGCAAAATAATTATAAAATCTTCTCCACTGGAAAATTCAGGAAAGGAATTCGAGTAAAACACGAATTGTGAATGTGGAGATGAATACTGTCGGATTGTAAGGATTTAGATTAAGTGTTCCCAATCGGAGTAGGTCGTTGCAGCAGAATCGTCTATACATCGTCATCGGGCAACACCGTCTATAGGTCGTTGTTAGCTGTTCTTCACCGTCTGAAAAAAATATTTCAGAACTTCAAAAACAGTAGAAATAGGACAAAAAATATTCTGTGAATCCTTTAAAATGAAAGCTGCAGAATTATCAGAAGCTAAGTGATGAAAAGATCGCGAGGGAAAGTCAGGAAAAATATCTCCCGTTATTTATGCCAACAACCTAACTAATTAACAGAGTTTACATGTCAGCATTGAGTTTATACCTTTACATCGACGATCGTTGCCGGAGACCAATTCGTACACCGGCGAGGGATTTACAAATACACAGATTTCAAGAACAGTCCAGGCGCAAAGGATTTATGCTTGGTTAGATTAACTCTCGCGCCCAGAATTTTCTTTACTTTTTTCCCTCCAAAAGAAAGATTACATAGGGATTGTCTTTTTTTTTTTGATAGGCGAAAAGATTCATTAAGAAAAGATAAAAACAGGAAGTAAAATACAGGGATTGTCAATTTAGTGATTCATTTTGTATTTTAATTGATTGTGGTGTCTACTTATTATTTGAAAAATGTGGTTGAATAAAGAGTTTTAACTTTATTTATTTAAACAAAATTATCTTCTTTTTTTATACTTGAAATATAAAAAGATTTAAAATTCTAATTTTACTATTTTCATAAAGGATTTGTTTTAACAAAACATTTATTTATTATCTATATAAATTATATAAAATGACCATTTTTTTATTTGGATTTGATTTCATTCGAGAAAGCTCTAACCCCAAATTTTAAACAGTTACCTAAGTTAAGATTTTGAACCCTTGATATCACTTAAGTTAGAAAAACTCCTTACAAACTCACTTAACATGTTGGTGCAAAAATTTAAATATACACAACTTGTCTTAAATCTCTTCTTTTATTATTATTATTATTATTCAAAAAAAAAAAATGAAATAGAAAAAAGAAAGAAAGAAAGAAATTAGATATTTTTTAACATTGCTTTAACTTGAAATTAAAATGGTTTAAATGAGAAAAGAGTATATGAGATAAGATATTGTGTATAACTCAAAAGATACAACACTTTTTTTTTTTTTTTTTTTTGGGGGAAAGAGAACACTTTCATTAAGAAGAAAAATAAGCCTCAAGAGATGAGGTTACAACAAATGGCACATCTGGGTACCAATCAAAGTACGTAGAACAAGCGTGTCCAAGGCCTGCTAGTACATGAGCAGGTTTGTTAAATTCTCTAGGAATAAAACCAACGCGCGTAAATAAAAAGGCCAAGAGTTTGTCCCGAACCAAGTCCACCAAATGACCAGTTGGAGAGATCAATCTCACCTCCTTCCAGTTTATTGATGAAGGATTGGCAGTCACCATAGAAGAAAACCTCCTGAAATCCTCGTAACTCCGCCTCCCGTATGCCATAAATTAACGCAAGAGCCTCAATGTATTCAACATTGTCAAAATGAGGAAAGATAGGGGCTGAAACGGCAGCTATAATTTCGCCAGTCTGGTCAGTGATGAGGACACCTATCGCCGCTCGGGATTGCCGCAATGAACCATCAAAGAACGCCATTGTTGCAAGCCCTCTCGGAAACCTCTGCAAAGGCTTGTAAGAGACATTCTCTCGGGCGGAGATCTGATTCCGTTAAGAGCATAGCTTCCGCACGCTTACAACAATCTCCTAATACCTCTGCATAATCAGCATCCCGATTATGTGTCAATCTATTCCTGTTGCACCACACCACCCATGCCACTATTGCAAAACTTTTAAAAATCCCCCCATCTGTTTCGTTTTCCAAGTATGAAATAAAATCCTGCATCTCTCGAAACGATGTCTGTGGTGGATAGAAATCCCGCAAACATTCCCGAACCTTTGGCAGACTCCATATCTTTCTATCAAAGGGGCAGGACACCACTGCATGGAATGCATCGTCTACATAAAACCCACATACCCGACAGCTTGTTGATCCCCCTAGCCTGCTAGCGATAGCGGCTTGTGATGGTAGGATACCTGTGCAAATCCGCCACATGAAATGATGCACTCGTGGAACAACCAACATCCTCCATACCTTCTTCCAAAGGGAACTATTCGACGTAGAAGTTGCAGGCATATCTTTCGTCAGGACCATCCTTATGTTTAGCCAGCCAATAACCAGATTTAACCGTATACTGCCCATTTTTATTCCAAGCCAAACCCACACATCTGCTGTAAAATTGGGTGCAATCGGAATTTTGAGAACTTCCTCAGCATCAGTTGGGATAAAAGTATTGTGGACTTTGTCTCTATCCCAATTACCTGTTG
Organism: Cynanchum wilfordii; assembly: GCA_025388415.1. Classification (NCBI taxonomy): domain Eukaryota; kingdom Viridiplantae; phylum Streptophyta; class Magnoliopsida; order Gentianales; family Apocynaceae; genus Cynanchum; species Cynanchum wilfordii. The sequence continues at coordinate 722,647 of JAHSUH010005351.1, read as the reverse complement.
TATAATCAATCGGATCCTCTACTCGATAGCATTGTCCGGACTCAAAAGGGTTAGGCAGCGGCTTAAAACCTCTATCCAAAGGGATCCATGGATCCTCTCATATGCGTACTTGTAGTACCATTACCAATTCTGTACCGTAAACCAACCTCCAACAACTGTTTCGCTTCCATAATGCTGCGCCATACATAGCTTCATTTTGACTTAATTGTTGCCTCGAGAAATGGTGTGGAAGGAAAATACTTAGCTTCAAGAACCCTAGTCACGAGAGAACCCGGATTTTGCATACACCGCCAAGCTTGTTTAGCCAATACAGCTTTGTTAAATAGGCTGGGATCTCTAAACCCCATACCACCGTCCTTCTTGGGTTGACACAACTCACTCCATTTTTTCCACATCATGTTATTTTTTTTCCCCCTTAGATCCTCACCAAAACTTTCGAGTAAGAGAAGTAATCTTACTAAAGGTTTTCTTAGGAATGACATAGCACTGCATGATATACATTGGAATGGATTGAACCACCGACTTAATAAGAACCTCTCTGCCTGCTGAAGACAGAAGCTTGTCCTTCCACCCCGATAATCTTTTCCACACGCGATCAACCATAGTGTTAAAAAACAAGGACTTTGCTCTGCCAAGAAGAATGGGCATTCCAAGGTAGAGGCTGTCCTCTCAGCCTATTTTAACCCCTAGTTCATCAATTATCAATTTCATATTTCCACCATCCATCCCTTTACTGAAGAAGATCAAAGATTTGTGATAATTAATTTTTTGACCCAAGAGAAGTTCATACCTACTAAGAATAGCAAGTAACACTTCAACTTCCTGTTTAGTAGCATTAGCAAAAATCAAAGAATTATCAGCAAACAGGAGGTGAGAGATAGATATAGCATTTCCCCCAAACCTCATACCATGTATAGATTCCTCTAAAAGAGCTTTCCTCAACATAGAGGAGAAACCTTCCACACATAAGATGAACATGAAAGGAGAGAGAGGGTCTCCTTGGCGTAGGCCACGAGAGGGAATAAAAGATATTGAAGGTTCACCATTGATCAGCACAGAGAAAGAAACAGAACGGATACACGCCATGATGCATCGGATAAAGCTACTGGGAAGGCCCACCAAAAGCATCAACTTCTCCAAATAGTCCCATTCGACTCTATCATACGCTTTCGCATATCTAGCTTAAGTGCCATCATAGGGGCAGCTCTCGGTTGGGATTTCGAAGATTATGGAAACATTCGAAGGCAATAATGACATTGTCGGCTATGAGCCTTCTTCGGACAAACGCCGATCGTGATTGGTCAATGATGCTTGGCAATACCTTTTTCAAACGATTGCTGAGAATTTTAGATATAAGCTTATATATTGTATTACACAAACTTATAGGTCGAAAATCAGTCATCATAGAAGCATTCTTAATCTTAGGAATCAAAACAATAAGAGTATGATTTAGATCACCGAGCCCCACAGTGCCTGCAAAAAAAGGAGATATGAAATCAAAAATGCCACCTTTCATCGCCTGCCATCCCTTTTTCGGAAACACCCCGTGCATGCTAGCTGGACCAGGAGCCTTAGTATTGGGCATATGTTTGATCGCCACTTCCACTTCAGCCATAGTCAACGGGGAATCCAAAAAATTGCAGTCATCGTCCTGAATTCGTGTAAGGGGGAGATCTTCTAGAAGCAAAGGTCTTTGTCCCCGTGTCTGAAAAAGTTCCTTAAAATACCGAACCGCGTCGCCTTTCGGATCCTCCATCTTTGTCACCACACCTCCAGTAGCAATTTTCAATTTCTCAATTCTATTCTTTTGTTTCCGCTGCCCAGCCTTGTAATGAAAATATCCCGTATTGCGATCCCCCGACTTAACCCATTCAACTCTACTTCTTTGTCTCCAAAATTGTTCCTCATGATCAAGTAATTCCTCTAGTTTTTGAATCAAAAGTAATTCCCGATCCGGATCATAATTGTGCTCCTTCCTGAGAGCATCCAAATGGTGCCGAGTTTCTTTGATTTCTTCGGTAAATTACCAGAAATTGCACTACTCCAAGTGTGTAAAGCACTACCAACCCCAGTAATATGATTGAAAACTTCGGTTCCTGAACTGAAACACCCATTCGGCCATGCATCCACAAACTGCTGAAAAAAGCCCGGATGAGAGATCCACATGGGTTCGAAAGGTCGAGTCCTAGCTCGTCCGACTCCCACTTCCTGTGTAAGCGTATCACAATTCAAAGCCGAGCTAGGTGATCCGAGAAACCCACAGATATATGAGAAACAGATGCATGAGGATAGAGAGAAAACCAATCGTGCGAGGCCAACATACGATCAAGGCGAGCCGCCACATAGTTACCCTTTCTTTTATTAGACCATGTGAAAGGACTTCCCTTAAAACCTAAATCCAAAAGACCACAAGATAAGACACAATTTCTGAAATCATCAATAAGAAATTGTCGCCTACCACAAGAGCCTATTTTTTCATTATGGGTCATGATTCGTTAAAATCACCAATACAAAGCCATGGCCAAGAGTGTTGTGAATGGAGCACTCTTAGTAGTCGCCAAGAAAAACGCCTATCTTCCTGTCTAGGATTACCATAGAAGCCCGTAAGACGTCTCGTAGTACCCCGTTCATCAGTAATAGACAAATCAATATGGCCCACCAAAAAAGACAGCAGCGAAACAACATCATTCGTATTCCACAACAATCCCAAACCACCACTCCTCCCAACACAATCCACATAGATACCACCAACAAAACCAATCTTAGCACGAATAACATCCATAGCACTACTACATAATTTAGTTTCACATAAAAACAAGAAGGAGGGTTGAAAGCGACGGACTAAAGAGGACAATTCATGAACACACCGGGGCTGTCCGAGACCCCGGCAGTTCCAACTTAAGCAATTCATAATGACTCGCGGGGCTGTGTCACAGCCTCCGCGGAAATAGGTACCTCATACAATGACGAGATCTTGGCTTTCTTTGCACTATCCTTCTCGGCTAACATTGCTGAATATGGTGAAAAGCCTCGTTTTGTTGACAAAACGACATTTAGAGGATGAACCACAATGGGATAATTCATAGCTTTCTGTTTCGGTTTACGTCCACGCTTCTTTAGTTTTTGATGTGGGGTACTATCACTGTTCATCACTACATCCTCCTCCATTGTTACACAAGTTGTGTCGGGTAAGTGAGAGAGGCACTGCCAGCCATGAATTAAAAACCACCATCCGAAAATGTTGGGTGAATTCTGGCGACACCAAAGCACCCTTAGTCTCCATACATCCATATATATTAGTGTTTACATCAGCTTGCGTCGCCTTTTCTGGAGCCGAAACATTGTTTTTGTCTTGTACGTTGGGTTCCTCTTGATATCCGCCGGGAGAGAAGGTAGCTACAAGAGCGCCCTTATTCCCCGGAGCATGTAGAAATGCTCCAAATTTCAGCATGGCCAGTTCGGCTGTTGTTTGTTCACCACTAACCATCGAGCAGTTCTTTAGTGTGTGATTCAATCGGCCACACTCAAAGAAAAGCTTAGGCAGTCTTTCAAATTGAAAAGCTGCCTGGCATGAATCATAAAACGGAACAATCACCCGCAAACCTCTCGTAATGGGTTCATCCACTTTGATTTCAACCTGCATTCCGAAAAACCTTTCCTTGGTATCCTCTATTTCCCGGATCTGTCCCACCTTCCAAGTCATGAAGGATGCGGATATCTTGAAGCCCACCTCCTTCGTAATACATTCCCTCGGTAATCCCCCGATATGTATCCAGAATAGAGTCGATGAAATAGATTGAGAATTGGTAAGCAACTCCCGAGACCATGGTTGTAACGCCAGGAGGGAGTAGTCGAAACACCACGCACCGTTTTCCAAAACCTATTCCTTCTCCTTCATACTCTTGAACACAAACTGATATATATATTGAATCCGATACGTATCATGGTCACCTCATGTATTCGCCATGCTTTTAGAATTGCTGGCCGGAGAAAGCGAATAGAAACTTCATTCCGAGAACAAAATCTTCCCAACAGAGACAGTTGTCCCTCCTCCTCCGCCTGCAATAAGTCCCCAGTATCAATCCGAACAGGATCAGAACTCTCCGGGTTCAAAGATAGCGACCGGAGTAGCTTGTCCAGGTCACTTCGGTCGGAATATTTTGCTGCAGAGCCAGACGCCGTCATCATGAGTATCACCAAGCACGCTTGCCACTACCAAAACTTCAAAAAAAGAGCTTTTTCAATTTTCTTACAAAAGTGGATGTATTATAATAATAGAAAGTACTAAAGCCGACAAAAAAGAAAAACGCCTCTAGAGAGAGGAGCAAGTCACATGAGCTTATTACTTTTTTATTCACAAACTAGATACAACACTTAATTACTAAATTTTGATATAAATTGACAATATTTTTATCTTATTATTAATTCTAAATTCTAAATAAAATTGTTATAATATTTTTTTCAAACTTCTCAAGATTCAAAAGAATTAAAATAACCTTTTATTCGTAAAGAATTATCACTAAAAAAATAAAATTATTAGACAATATTGTTATGTCTAGTAAAATCTTATTATGTAGTTTACAAAACATTTATGTTCCAAACAATTCATGGGAAATCCATGTACTAAAAATGGAAAAACTAGAGAAATTATCTAATTGCAAAGGAAACAAAAATGGGGGACTGAATTAAGTAGATGGAGTTTCCTAATTGCTAGAATTGTTACATAAAAAAATTGAGCATTTCCAATAAAATCCTCAAGAAAAAGGAGAGGCAAGAGACTGGCGTATCTTTATTAATTCAACAGTGTAGGTTCTGATGTATTTAGTGGTAAAAGGGAGTATCAATTATTGCTCTTCATTCCTAGCATCAACATATGCATATTATTAGCAGAGTGTGCTTACAAATTTGATCTTAAAAAATGCAGAAAATCTGTGGACTAACAAATATCCCCATAAATTTCGATATGTGAGAATCTAGCTCCGAAGGAGAAATTCTGCGCAAAGAGTTTCTCTGATGTTGAATATTGCAACCCTGGAATAATCAATCACAGATCAATTTCATTCTTCTTCATGAGCTATCGCTAGTAATCGTGGTAACGGTTTTCTGATTTCTAAAGATATAAGATAAAATCATATCAATAAATAAATTTATATTAAGAAAAATTAAAATATTTAGAATTATAATTAAAGTACTCACCTACTCCATCTTCATGGTATTTAAAGATATGATACCCCAACTGAAACAAAAAAAAAAAAAGGTGAGATAATCAATTTTTTTTTTTTCTTTTCAAAGAGAAAAAGAAAAGAAAAGAAGCCTAATTCTTTTAATCCAATAATAAACTAAAAATAAAATTTCCGGATTTCAATGATTTCTTGTAAGAGTTTCACCATACTCTCTCTTACTAACAAAACTGAAGATCATTGTTCAATACTACCTCCACAATTAACATATCAAGAGTAACCTTTTGGACCTCAGTCTCAAGTTTTAGAAACTTCTTGTCCTTGCAGAGTCTTATAGGCTGTTGTGATAGGGAATTTGGCACTCTTTTGTTTTTTATGGTTTAAATACTCAATTGGTGTAAATTCTTAATTCAATGAGCTTTCATTGAAGAGTTGATGAAGGAACTGGCAACCCACGGCATGCAAGGCCTAATTATTCAGATATCTTAGAGTGTTTCTTTCAAGAAAGTTCTACCTATGCCCCTCAAAGAAAAGGCTTGTGCAGATAATCCATTTGTTTTCTCAAGCCATTTAACATCAAAACTATGAGAATATGTCATTAAAAATATTAAATAATAAATTAGGAAAAGTTATTCCATATGCACGTGCTATCCATGCAGATTTTATGAATCACTTAATCTAGACTATGACTATATCTCTATCTCCTCGCAAAGATAGTGAAGAATTAGTTAACCGAATTGAATATGAACTTTAGTTATTTGTTTTCTTGAGTTCATCAAGAAGACAGGAATAAACGGCCAATGTTCTCCAAATCCTCAATTTACCAACTAATATTCTTGAAAATGACAAAAATAAAAACTAGATAAGACAAGTTACACTTACTTTTTCACCTTCTACTATAGCATCAATGTCATCAGGTCTGACTACAAATTTCAATGTATAAGCATTATAGCTGCAAAAGGAGAATTCATCATAAGGAAAAGTAGCTCTAAGCATGAGTCATTAGCTAGTATTAACCATGCATAAATTAATTACTATGTGTTTTATATGAAAAGCAAACCAAAATGGCTAAAACTGACGCACCAAAACTAACAGCAGTGTTGATAAGCAAATTGAGCCATAGTGAAATGCAAATTAGACAATATCAAGCCCAACATTTTATGCATAGAAGATTCCATGGATTTTACACCCTTTTAACAGTCAAGGCCCTATCTAAGCTATAAAGGACCTTGGAAAATAAATCAAGGCCAAAAACATCATGAAATGAACTTCAGCCTCTTCAGGTTATCAAATAACCTTGCTAAAGAAAGGAAGGTCAGAAATATCATCTCATAACATTCAATTTACATTCTCAATAAACACACATGTCGAGTAAGATGAATAATATCCAACAGGTCATTTAAGTAGGTTTGAGTACACAGAATCCATGGGACTGAACCAACTTCAAGTTGCAAGTAGTATGGAGAAAATTTATGAAGGAATTCAGCCTGAAGATAATAAGGCACCATACCAAAAACTTCCAATAAAAACAATAGAGTCACATAATGGTAAAAAATACGCTATAGGGAGAACTAGTACTTCAGAGATTTTCGGTACTAGCCCCATTTTGTCTTTCCTTTTCTTTCCATATACATGTTTGTTTCTTGGGGGTGTCTTGGTCATCAAGAAAAGTGAAACAGTTCTATTTAAAGAGAGCCATTCCTTACATCTTATCACAAGAATTCTCCAGCAGCTTCGACAACTTTGAGTTTAAATCCGGATAAGATAAACAAAGCATTGATATCTCTCCAGTACAGTCTAATCCCTTCTACCAAAAACTGGAACAAGTAAAAAGTATTATGCCTTGGAAAATACATAGATTAAAAACAAACATTTCAAGTTGTCATACTCGGAATATGAAAATGAAGAAAAATTATCTAAGTCTCTTCTCCCTGGTTGGCAGCCATTACAAAATTAGTGTTACTGGGACAAAAGAAAGTGACAAATAGCAGCTTAAGGTCATTTATGATGATTATAAGAAAGAATTTCATGCAAAGAGCAGAGAAAAGACCAAAAGATATTTTCTGGTCATGAGGCACAAAATGCACTAAGCCAAGTGTCATATATCTTAAAAAGATAGACTTTAAGTTTCCGCCTAGGGGTGGTAAGAAGGATCTCTGAACACAAGAACAAGGCCAGAGATTACCAGTAGATTTGCTCCATTCAAGATTATCGAGAAACTTCACCCCATCTAGAGCCAACCAAGACTGTTTATACCATTTTCTGCTTAATTAGTATGATAGTGCAAAACATCAATCACCAACTAACCTTCTATCAACTCCAAATCCAGGCTCCACTCCAACAAGATTTGACCATCATGAATCATGATCAATAAACCTACACTTCCATGTCCTTTGCATCGAACAAAATTAATATATACAAATTTAATGTTTATCATTAAATTTGACAACTTAATCATGTTTCTAAACTAAATTAAGAATTAACCGATCTCATTGGATTTCCACAATACTTCAATATTGTATAAAAGAGATCAATGTTCATATGACATGAGTAATTAACCACGCAGAGGAGCAATCGAGAAATGAACTCACTGTATTCAGTTATTCGGCCTCCCGGAAAATAGGCTACATGACAATTTGCCGGCCACATTCCCAAGTGGCTCATATATTCGTACATGGTGCGCTGAAACAAGCACCAAATTATTAGTGCAAAGATGAGAAATATTGCCAGTTCCATTCCAAATTCTACAAAGAAACAAAAATAATTATAAAATCTTCTCCACTGGAAAATTTCGGGAAGGAATTTGAATAAATCACGAATTGTGAGTGAGGAGATGAATACAGTCGTATTGTGGGATTCTAAAAGAAGTCTTCCCAATCGGAGTAGGTCGTTGCAGCAGAACCGTCTGCACATCGTCATCGGGCCGCACCGTCTATGGGTCGTTGTTAGCTGTTCTTCACCGTCTGAAAAAAAAAATTCAGAACTTCAAAAACAGTAGATAAAGAACAAAAAATCATTCTGTGAACCCTCTAAAGTGAAAACTGCAGAATTATTAGAATCTAAGTGATGAAAAGTTCGCGAGAGAAAGTCACGAAAAATATCTTCCGTTATTTATGCTAACAACCTAACTAATTAACAGACTTTACAAGTCAGCATTGAGTTTATACCTTTACACCGACGATCGTTTCCGGAGATCAATTCCTACACCGGTGAGGGATTTACAAATACACAGATTTCAAGAAGATTCCAGATGCAAAGGATTTATGCTCTGTTAGATTTTTATTTTTTATTTTTTCCCTCCAAAAAGAAAGATTACACAGAGATTGTCAATTTAGTGATTTATTTTGTCTTTTAATTGGTTGTGGGGTAAATTTTTTTTATTTAATCAAAAGCATCCTTTTTCCTTTTCTTTTTTTTACTTGAAATATAAAAATATTTGAAAATATTTCTAATTTTTGAATTTTCATACAGGATTTGTTTGAACAATATATATATATATATATATATATATATTATAAAATGACTAAATCTTTTTTTTTTAAAATTGAGATTGTTTTAATCTGAAACTCGACTTATCATACCATTACCAATTAACTGAATAAAGTTGATGAAGTTTCACAACTGCTAGAATTGTTTTTTAAACTTATCTAAATTTTTAATCCAATATTCCCAATAAAATCTGAGACTAAGGAATCTTTATTCTTAGGTTATTACTTAAATTGGCACTTTTTATTAATAAAATTTTATGGCACTCTTACATGTAGGGTATTCAAATTTTTCAAAAAATGCATGTGTACAATTAAAATGAGGAAGAAGGTTTTCGAGTGGTGGGTTGGGTTGACTTATATATACTATAAATATTTTATTTTTTACAAAAAAATATATATAAATTATTATAGTCTAGTGGTAAGTGATTTGTAAAGCTTGTTGTTGCTGGGTTCGATTCACAACTTAACTATTTATAAAAGTGTAATGACACATTTTTTAAATGGAATCACGAATCTAACAATATTTAAATAATATAGAGACTAATTTCACCAAAAGTTTATAATATAAGACTATTTTTGCCAATTTATGTTTCTATTAAATATATAGAAACATTGTAATAACATAAATGCCCTTGATTTTTTATTTTTTTTGAACTTAACATATGTTTTAATAGATTTTTAAATGAAAAGATTATTAATCTCACAATATTTATGTAGTGTTAGGACCAATTCTACCAAAAAAAAAAATTTAAAAAAAAAAAACTTTATGGACCAATTTTACCAAATGTCCATAGTTTTGAGATTAATTTTTCCAAAAAGCCTTCATTTTTTAAACTTTTAAAAAAAAATTATCCTACACAAAAACACACATCCATGCAATTTTTGTATATGTGGCACTAACGCAAACAATACGTGCACTTTTAATATATACTGATAAAAACATATATAAACCATTTATTTTTAGTATACATGTAATATTAAAAAAAAAAAAAATTACCCCACAAAAATGCATGTAAAAATTGTGTTTTTATAATAGAAAAACTTATAACATATGAGTTTAAAATTGTAACAATTCAATGAAATATTCTAATTAATAAGGAGGGCCTTATTACACAGTCTAGGTTATCATTTATTTAGTTGTAAAAAGAGTATCAATTATTGTTCCCCATTCTTGATTCTTAGCATCAACAACGTATGCGCATTCTTAGAATTTGCATTAAAATTTGATAACAAAATGCAGAAAACAATCTTCTTCGCGCTATTGTCAGTAATCACGTAATGGTTTCCTAATTTCTGAAGAAATAAAATCAAATAATATCAATAGTTAAATTTATATTTAAAAATTAAAATATGTAAGAATTATAATTATAGTACTCACCCAATTGGTCACCCCAAGTTTCTTCATGGTATTTAAAGATATCATACCCCATCTGAAAGAAAAGAAAATAAAATAACAATTAAAAAAAAAAAAAGTTAGTGAGATAATTATATTAAAAAAAGGCTATTGGTGTTATTCCAAATAGTGAAATAAAAAATAAAATTACTGGATTTCGATGATTTAATTCTTATAATAGTTTAACCAGCCTCATTTTTGCTAGCACAATTGAAGATCATTGTTCAATAATGACTAACTCAATTTGCCTTCATGACTTCACAAATAACATCACCCTCAGTCTCAAGTTTTGGAAACTTCCTCTCCCTACAACAATCTCACAGGTTATTGTGGTATTGGAGTTGGCATTCTCTTGGTTTTTTTTTTTTTTTTTTTTTTATATGGTTTAAATACTCAACGGGTGGAAATTCTTAATTCAATGAGCTTTCATAGAAGAGTCGATGCAGGAATTGGCAACCCACATCGTGCAAGACCTAGTTATTCAGATATCTCAGGGTGTCATTCTCAAGAAAGTTCTACCTATGCCACTCAAGAAAGACTTGTGCAGATAATCCATATGTTTTCTCAAACCATTGAACATCTAAACTATGAGAAAATGTCATAAAAAATTTATTAATAATAAATTAGGAAAAACTATTCCATTTGCACGTGCTATCCTTGCAGGTTCCATGAATCACTTAATCTAAACTCTATGACTATATTCTCCATCTCCTCCAAATTAAGATGGTGAAGAAAGGAATGAACGCAATGTCCTCCAAATCCATTCAACAGGAAAAAGGATATTTAAAGACAACTTTTGCTACCAACTAATATTCTTGAAAAAGACAAAAACAAAAACTTTTCCTTTTTTTTTTTTTTTTTTTTTTTTAAGGGACAAAAAAAACTAGATAAGAAAATTGAAACTTACACCGTCGCATTCTATTATGGTGTCAGTGTCATCGGGATGAACTACTTTTTTCATTGTATAAGCATTATATCTGCAAAAGGAGAATTCATCATAAGGAAAAATAGCTCTAAGCATGAGGTATAAGCTAGTCTTAACCATCCATAAAATACTAACTATGTGTTTTACACGAAAAGCAAACCAACATGGCTAAAACTGATGCACCGAAACTAATAGCAGTGTGTATAAGCAAATTGAGCCATACTGAAATGCAAAATAGGCAATATCAAGCCCAACATTTAAGCGTAGAAGACTCCATGGATTTTGCACTTTTCTGCATCCATTTAACAGTGAAGGCCCTACCTAAGCTATTAAATGACCTTGGAAAATAAAGCAGGGACAAAAACATCATGAAATGAACTTTGCCTCTTCATGTTATCAAAAAACTTTGGTAAAGAAAGAAAGGTCGGAAAATCATCTCATGACATTCAATTTACATTCTCAATAAACACATGTAGGGTAAGGTGAAAAATATCCAAGGGGTCATTTTAAGTAGGTTTGACTACACAATCCATGGGACTGAACCAACTCCAAGCTGCAAGTAGTATGGAGAAAATTTATGAAGGAATTCAGCCAGAATGTAATAAGGACAAGAAGCATACACCATACCAAAAACTTTCAATAAAAACAATAGTCACATAACGGTAAAAAATACGTCATGGGAGAACTAGTACTCCAGAGATTTTCTGTACTTGCCCCATTTTTTCTCTCCTTTTCTTTCCATATGCATGTGTGTTTCTTGGGGTGTCTTGGACACCAAGAAAAGTGAAACAGTTCTATTTAAAGAGACAATCATTTCTTACATCTTATCACAAGAATTCTCCAGCAGCTGTACCAACTTTGTGGTTAAATCCAGAAAAGATAAAGAAATCATTGATACTCGTCCAGTACAGTCTAAGCCTGTTCCCTCAATGCGACCAAAAACTGGAACAAGTCAAAAGTATTATACCTTGGAAAATACTTAGATTAAAAAACAAACATTTCAAGTTGTCATACTCCGAACATGAAAATTGAAGAAAAATTATCTATTTCTCTTCTCCCTGGTTGGCAGCCATTCCAAAATAGTAGTACTGGGGACAGAAGAAAGTGACAAAATAGGAGTTTAAGGTCATTTATGATGATTAGGAGAAAAAAAATTATGCAAAGAGCTAAGGAAAGACCAAAAGACATTTTCTGGTCATGAGGCATAAAATGCAATAAAGCCAAGTGACATATATCTTAAAATAACAGATTTTATGTTTCCAAGGGAGTGGTAAGAAGGATCTCTGAACACAAGACCAAGGTCAGAGATCAATTAAGACTGTTTATAACTGTTTTATGCTTAATTGATATGATAGTACAAAACATCAATCACCAACCAGCCTTCAATTAACTCCAAATCCCTTTGGTTTTAATATCATAAACTTAACACGAACAAATACAAGTAGTTAAAAATACAGGGTAGAGAAGAGTTCTATGCAGTCTACCATATACCAAACTAGATGGCTTAGTCCAACAAGATGTGACCAGGATGATCAGTAAAGCTACGTTTCCATGTCCATTCCATCGAACAAAATTAATAAATAAAAATTTAATGTTTATTTCCTTTCAAACTAGAGAAGCCGGACAAAATTTGACATCAAAATTAACAGTTCTTATTGGATTTCCAGAATACCTCAATATTGTATACAAGAGATCAATGTTCATATGATCTAACTAAAAGGAACTCAAACGTGATATGATTAATTAACCACGCAGCGGAGCAAACGAGAAATGAACTCACCGTATCCTATTATTTGGCCACCTGGCGAATAAGCCACGTGACAATTTGCCGGCCACTTTCCCATGTGGCCCATAAAGTCGTACATGGTGTCCTGAAACAAACACCAAATTATAAGTGCAAAAATGAGAAAATATTGCCAGTTCCATTCCAAATTCTATAAAGAAGGCAAAATAATTATAAAATCTTCTCCGCCGGAAAAATTCGGAAAGGAATTTGAGTAAAACACGAATTTTGAGTGTGGAGAGGAATACTGTAATATTGTGAGGTTTTAGATTAAGTGTTCCCAATCGGAGTAGGTCGTTGCAGCAGAATCGTCTATAAGTCGTCATCGGCCGCACCGGCTATATGTCGTTGTTAGCTGTTCTTCACCGTCTTAAAAAAATATTTCAGAACTTCAAAAACAGTAGATAGAGAACAAAAAATATTCTGTGAATCCTTTAAAATGAAAGCTGCAGAATTATCAGAAGCTAAGTGATGAAAAGTTTGGGAGGGAAAGCAACGAAAAATATCTCCCGTTATTTATGCCAACAACAAAACTAATTATCAGACTTTACATGTCAGCATTGAGTTTGTACCTCTACACCGACGATCGTTTCCGGAGACCAATTCGTAGACCGGCGAGGGATTTCCAGAGGATTCCAGACTCAGAGAATTTATACTCGGTTAGTTTAACTCTCGCGCCCAAAATTTTCTTCTTCTTCTTTTTTTTTCCCTGTGTTTTTTTTTTTTTATTATTTTTATTTCCTCCAAAAAGATGGATTACACTGAGATTGTCAATATAGTGATTCATGTTTGTATTTTAATTGGTTGTGCTAGTCCTAACATCAAGTGGATGTTATGGACTTAAAAAATTACTTAATCAAAATTATCCTTTTTTTAATTTGAAATATAAAAAAAATAAAATAAAATTTCTAACGTTACTATTTTCATAAAGAATTTATTTTAACAAAACATTTATTTATATATAAAAAATGACTATTTTTTTAAAAAAAAAAAAAAAAATTGAGATATGTTTTTTTTTTTTTTTTTTTTTATTAATGTACCTTAAAAAATGCATAAAGACCATTTCTTAAAGATTTGTCAAGAATACATGATTTTTAAATATAAGCTCAAATTTATATTTAGGTATAATTATTTTTAGGTATCACCGATTATGTTGTTGGGGGAAAGGGATGCTAAAGATTTTCTCTGTAATTTTCGTGAGAAGAGCTAAAGTGATAAGAGTTTAAGTCTCAATTATTGTTGGAGATGAAATTGCTAATTGTTTTCTTATCCTCATTTTCAATTAAAGGGTCAGCAATAAAACTTCTAAGAGGCAGTTTGACCATTTCCTAAGACTATGCTCTTACAGATTAGGGAATTACTATACTTGGTTTTAAGAATTGTTTGTCTAAACCATGTGTTGACTGACTGGTGGCATAGCATCTCTAGGCAAGATTCATATACTGCTAGAATTTTTGTATAAACTAATCCAAATTTTTAATTGAATATTCCCAATAAAATCCTCAAGAAAAAAAAAAAAAAAAGAAAAAAAGGGAGCAAGAGGCTAAGGTATCTTTATTATTACAGAGTCTTGGTTCTGATGTATTTAGTTGTAAAAGGAGTATCAATTATTGTACCCCCCATTCTTAGCATCAATAAGGTATGCACATTATTAGCAGAGTTTGCAATTAAATTTGATAACCAAAATGTGAAAAAACCAGTGGACTAACATACATCCCCACGAATTTTCGATATGTAAGAATCTAGTAGGAGATCTGCGCCAAGAGTTTCTCTGATGCTGAATATTGCAACCCTGTGCCAGGAGTTTCAATATGTAGGAATCAATTCAATCTTCTTCTTCTACTTCGCTAGCTCTTCTCGCTATTAATCGTGATAAAGGTTTCATCATTTCTAAGAACACAAAATAAAAATCATATCAAAAATTATTTTTACATTTAAAAAATTAGAATATTTAATCGTTATAATTAATTATAGTACTCACCCACTTCTTCACTCAATGTACCATCATGATAGTGGTATCTGTTGACTTCATATCCTGCCTGAAAGAAAACAAAATCAAATAAAAATTAAGTAGTGACATAATAATCAAATTAACAAACAAAGAGAATTATGTTATTCCAATAAAGAACTAACAAAATAAAATTTCTAGATTTCAATGATTTCTTTTATGAGTTTCACCATCAAGAACTAAGTCAGTTTGCCTTCATAACGTGACAATTAACATATCAACGCAAGGCCTAATTCAGGAGTGTCCTTTTCAAGAAAAAACTACCTATGCCTCTCTCAAAAAAAAAAAAAAAAAAAAAGCTTATGTAGATAATCCTTATACTTTCTCAAGGCATTGAACATCTAAACTTTCCGAAAATGTCATTAAAAATTTATTAAAAAACGAATTGGGGAAAAAATTTTAGATTCCACAAATCACTTAATCTTGACTCTATGACTATATTCTCTATCTCCTCACACAGTCTACTAGGTCTCAAGTTTGGACAAGAATTGTCCCATATAAGGTTGAAAAAAAGGTAGTAAAGAATTAGTAAACTGATGTTGAAATATAAAATTTATTATTTGCTTCCTTGAGTTTATCAAGGAGACATGCATGAATGAACAGGCCAATGTCCTCCAAATCTATTCAACTGGACAAAGGATATTTAAAGATAGCCGGAATTCTCAAATTTGCTACCAACTAATATTCTTGAAGAAGGAAAAAAAAAAAAAAAAAAAAAAAAAAAACTAGATAAGACAATTGAAACGTACTTTCTTTCCTTTCAGTATGGTGTCAATGTCATTGGCAGGGGTTAAAAATTTTATTGTATAAGCATTATAACTGCAAAAGGAGAATTCATCATAAGGACAAATAGCTGTAAGAATTACTATGTACACAATAATTACTTTGTGAAGAGTGTATAATAAGCAAACTGAGCCACAGTAAAATAAAAATTAGACAATATCAAGCCCCACATTTAGACGCAGAAGACTCCATGGATTTTGCACTTTTCGGCCATCTGTTTAACAGTGAAGTCCCTAGGCAGGGCCAAAAGTTATAGGTTACCAAATAACCTTAGTAAAGAAAGAAAGGCCAGAAATATCATCTAATGAAATTCAATTTACTTTCTAAATAAAAACATGTAGAGTAAGGTGAAAAATATCCAACAGATCATTTAAAGTAGGTTTGAGGAATTCAGCCAGAAGATAATAAGGACAAGAAGCATATAATATACCAAAAACTTTCAGTAAAAACAATGGAGTCGCATAATGGTACTCCAGAGATTTCTGCACTAGCCCCATTTTTTCTTTCCTTTTCTTTTCATATGCATGTGTGTTTCTTGGATGGTGTCTTGGACATCAAGAAAAGTGAAACAGTTCTATTTAAAGAGACAATTGTTTCTTACATCATATCACAAGAATCCTCCAGCATGTTTCTCAACTCCAATTTCAAATCCAGAAAACCTGAAAGCATTGTCATCCATCCATTACAGTCTTCACCCGTTCCCTCAATGCTACCTAAAACTGAAACAAGTCAAAAGTATTATGTCTTGCAAAAGACTTAAATTAAAAACAAACATTTAAAGTTGTCATATTCTGAACATGGAAATTGAAAATAAATTATCTTAGTGTCTTTTCTCTGGTTGGCACCCATTCCAAAATAATGTTACTGGGGACAAAAGAAAGTGAAAATAGGAGCTTAAGGTCATTTATGATGATTATGAGAAAACTTTTATGCACAGAGCTAAGAAAAGACCAAAAGACATTTTGTGGTCATGAGGCATAAAATTCAATAAAGCCAGGTGACATATATCTTAAGCCAATAGATTTTAAGTTTCCCTGGGAGTGGTAAGAAGGATCTCTGAGCACAAGACCAAGGTCAGAGATTACCAGCAGATTTGCTCCATTCATGATCACCAAGAAACTTCACCCTATCTAGAGCAAACCAAGACTGTTTATACTGTTGTTATACTTAATTAATATGATAGTGCAAAACATCAATCACCACGCAACCTTCCATGAACTCCAAATCCTCTTAGGTGTTTATATTCCAAACTTAACACAAACAAATATAACTAATTAAAACTACAGGCTCGAAAAAGGTTCTATACAGTCTGCCATATACCATACTAGAATGCTCTAGTCCAACAAGATTTGACCATCAAGATCAGTAAATCTACGCTTCCATGTCCTTTGCAGTGAACAAAATAAATAAATAAGAGAGGCAGGACAAAATTTGGCAACTCAATCATGTTCCTAATCTAAAATTTATAATTAACAGTTCTCATTGGATTTCCACAACACCTCAATATTTTATAAAAGAGATCAATGTTAATAAGTCTAACTAATAAGAAATGCAATGTCATATGATTAATTAACCACGCAGAGGAGCAAACAAGAAATGAACTCACTGTATCCTGAGATTTGGCCTCCTGGGAAATATGCCACAAGACAATTTCCCGGCCACATTCCCAAGTGGGTCATATAGATGAACATGTCATGCTGAAACAAACAACAATTTATAAGTGCAAAGATGATAAATATAGCCAGCTCCATTTCAAATTCTACGAAGGAAGCAAAAATAATTATAAATCTTCTCAACTAGAAAATTTCGGAAAGGAATTTCAGTAAATCACAAATTGTTGTGAGCGAGGAGAAGAATACTGTTTTATGCTTTGGTTGTAGACTAAGTTGCCCCAATCGGAGTAGGTCGTTGCAGCAGAATCGTCTATACATCGTCATCGGGCGGCACCGTCTATAGGTCGTTGTTAGCTGTTCCTCACCATCTGGAAAAATGTCTCAGAACTTAAAAAAACGGTAGATAGAGAACAAACAATATTCCGTGAAATCCTTTTAGTGTAAACTGTAATGTAATCAAAGGTAGCTTACATACATGAAAAGTCCGCGAGGGAAAGTCAGGCAAAATATCTCCCGTTATTTATGCCAACAACCGACGATCGTTTCCGGAGACCAATTCATACACCGGCGAGGGTTTTACAAACACGCAGATTTCCAGAGATTCCAGGCTCAAAGGATTTATTCTCGGTTAGATGAACTCTCGCGCTCCCTCCATAAAGAAAGATGACATAGAGATTGAATTTAAAATGTATTTTTTTTTTTTTATACCCACTTGCGCACCCGGTATCCCATCTTATTTGGTGAGACTAATCCGGATTCGGCTTGACGCTCGTAGAATTTAACTCTTACTCGAGGGTGAGGGTCTGACCGACTTTTTTAAACTGGCGCTAACCATCTCGGGGATTTGAAACTTCTATCATCCGCCCTGGAGGAAGCCCACTATGCTACCGGATTTAATATCTTTATTTAATAAAGCATTAAAATGTATTATTAAATAAAGATTTTTAAATTTCTTTTAATAATAATTTAGTCATCTCTTAATAACTATTTAATGATTTTTTTTAAGCAGATAATGTGAGTAATGTGTGCAACATTTTATTAAAAATAAAATGTAATTTTTTAAAGTTTTCTATTTAATCAAAAATCATTATTTTTTTTTAAAAAAAATTGAAATATAAAAATATTTAAAAATTCTAGTTTTACTATTTTCTTAAACGATTTGCTTTAACAAAAAATTAATTTTATTTTCTTATATATAAAAATTATATAAAATGACCAATTAATTTTCATTTTGAACTCAAAACTTATCATAAATGATATTATTACCAACTAAATAATATATTTTTGATAAAATATTTTTTGTACTCATTTATTAATTTGGGATATATTTTTAAAATAAGAAAAAAAAATGTTAAATAATTGATCATAAATTACACTTATAGTCACAACACGAGTTCCGGTCTTAATGTTAAATATCTATAATTCCATTCAAAACAGTTGAGGTAATTAATTCTTCAAACAAGAAATTGAAATGTGAATCATAAGCCCAATAACAAGAACTACAAACATATAATTTAAGATATTAAAAGGAAATTTAACATAACCGATTGTCTTCTTTTTATTATGCAAGAAAAAAGGAAAAAAAAAAGAAGAGAGATTAGATTTTCTCTCATAAAGAAGACGTTAAGATCCTTGACAGGGTTGTATATTTTTTATTAAGTATATTTAAGGACTATTTTAAAGATTTTTAAATTTTAAGAACCAATCTCACAATATTTATATACTACATGATCAATTTTACAAAATAAGTAATTTAAAAACCAATCTCATCAAAGATCTATAGTATGGAGACTATTTTTGTCAATTTATCATTTTTTTATTAAGTATATTAAAATAATGTAATGATATAAATACTCTTAATTTTTTTTTCTCCTTTTTTGAACTTAACAACACATGTATATATTTTTCCTTGTATATGTGATAATAACGTAAATTCCATGTAATAAAAATATATAAAAGTTATACATTTTTAGTATACATGTGACATTTTAAAAAGAAAAAAAAAACATAAAAAGAAATACATGTGAAATATGTATTTTTATGATAAAAATACATATAGAATACGCGTTACCAACAGAAACCAAAGTTAAAAATTTTAGCTATTCATGAAGTGTTGTTAATAAAGATGACCTGATTAGGTAATAACCCTTTATTATTACACAGTCTAGGTTATGTTTTTAGTTGTAAAAGGAGTATCAATTATTGTCCCCCATTCTTAGCATCAACAACGTATGCACATTATTAGCAGAGTTGCATTCAAATTTGATAACAAAATGCAGAAAATCAGTGGATTAACATACATCCCCATGAATTTTGATATGTAAGAATCTACCTCTGAAAGACAACTTCTGCGCCAAAAGTTTCTCTAATGCTGAATATTACAACCCTAGAATTGTGATCAGAGTGATCGATCACAAATCAATTTCAATTTTCTTTTCGCCAGTTATCACGTAATGGTTTCCTAAATTCTGAAGACATAAAATCAAATCAGATCAATAATTATTATTTATATTTAAAAAATTAAAATATTCAAGAATTATAATTATAGCACTCACCCATATTGTCACACCTTCTTTCTGCATAGTATTTATACATTCTATACCCCAACTGAAAGAAAATAAAATTAAATCACAACTAATTAAAAAAAAAGAAAAAAAGATCGTGAGATAATCAAATAAAATATATATAAAAAAAAATAGAAGAAGCAGCTAATTATATTATTCCAATAATGAACTAACTAACACAACTGAAGACCATTGTTCAGTACTAACTAACTCAATTTATCTTCATAACTTCACAATTAACGTATCAAGTAACCTTTTGAACCTCAATCTCAAGTTTTGAAAACTTTCTCTCTTTACAACAATCTTATAGGTTGTTGTGATATTGGACTTGGCATTCTTTTATTTTTTATGGTTCAAATACTCAACATGTGGAAATTCTTAATTCAATGAGCTTCCATGCAGGAAGTGGCAACCCACATCATGCAAGGAAATTTTCAGATATCTGAAGAGAGTCATTTTCAATAAAGTTCTACCTATGCCTCTCACAAAAAATAAAATTAAAAAAATAAAATAAGCTTGTGCAGATATTTCATTTGTTCTCTCAAGCTATTGAGCTTTTAAACTTCCAAAAAATGTCATTAAAAATTTATTAGTAATAGAATTGGGAAAAATTATTCCATTTGCACATGCTATTGATACAAAATCCAAGAATATCTTCGCAAAAGGTAGTGAAAAATTAGTAAACCGATATTAAAATATAAAACTTTACTTTCTTGAGCTCATAAATAAGAAAGGAATGAACGGACCAATATTTAAAGACAACTAGACTTCTCATATTTTCTAAACAAAAAAATATATATATCGATAAGATAATTGAAACGTACTTTCTCGCTTTCCATTATGGCATAAGTCTCCTTGGCAGGGATTAACATTTTCATTGTATAAGCATTATAGCTGCAAAAGTAGAATTCTTCATAAGGAAAAATAGTCTAAGCATGAGTTATTAGCTAGTCTTAAACATGCATAAAATAATTACCACGTGATTTACAGGAAAAGCAAACCAAAATGGCTAAAACTGATGTACCAAAACTAACAGCAGTGTGTATAAGCAAACTGAGGCATAGTGAAATGCAAATTAGACAATATCAAGCCCAACATTTAAGTGCAAAAGACTCCATGGATTTTGCACTTTTCTGCATCCGTTTACAGTGAAGGCCCTATCTAAGATATTAAATGACTTCGGAAAAGAAAGCAGGGCCAAAAACATCATGCAATGAACTTTAGCCTCTTCAAGCTACCAAATAACCTTGGTAAAGAAAGGTAAAAAATATCATCTCATGCCATTCAATTTACGTTCTCAAAAAACACATGTAGAGTAAGGTGAAAAACATCCAAGGGGTTATTTTAAGTAGGTTTGACTCCACAAAATCCATGGGACACCAACTCCAAGCTGCAAGTAGCATAGAGAAAATTTATAAAGGAATTCAGCCAGAAGATAATAAGGACAAGAAGCATACACCATACCAAAAAGTTCCAATAAAAACAATAGAGTTACATAAAGGTAAAATACACACCATATGGGAAACTAGTACTCCAGAAATTTTCTGTATTAGCCCCTTTTTTCTTTCCTTTTCTTTCCATATGCATGTGTGTTTCTTTGGGGGTGTCTTGGTCATCAAGAAAAGTGAAACAGTTCTGTTTAAATAGACAATCATTTCTTACATCTTATCACAAGAATTCTCCAGCAGCTTTGTCAACTTTGTCTTTAAATTTTGAACAGGTAAAGAAAGCATTGATATGCGTCCAGTACAGTCTAATCCCGTTCCCTCAATGGTACCAAAAACTGGAACAAGTCAAAAGTATTATGCCTTAGAAAATATTTAGACTAAAAACAAACATTTCAAGTTGTCATACACTGAACAAGGACATTGAAGAAAAATTATCTTCTCCCTGGTCCATTCTAAAATAGTGTAACTGGGAACAAAAGAAAGCGAGAAAATGGAGCTTAAGGTCATTTATGATGATTATGAGAAAGAATTTTATGCAAAGAGCAGAGAAAAGACCAAAAAAAATTTTCTGGTCATGAGGCATAAAATGCACCAAGCCAAGTGACATATATCTTAAGAAGATAGACTTTAAGTTTCCCCCTACATATCTATGCAGGATGAACACAAGAACAAGGCCAGAGGTAACCGGTAGATTTTCTCCATTCAAGATTTTCAAGAAATTTCACCCTACATAGAGGCAATCAAGACGGTTTATACTATTCTATGCTTAATTAATATGATAGTGCAAAACATCAATCACCAAGCCTTCCATTAATTCCAAATCTTCTTTGGTTTTAATATTGCAAAATTAACACGAACAAATACAACAAGTTAAAAAACTAAAGGCTAGAGAAGAGTCCTATGCAGTCTACCATATACCAAACTAGAAGCCCCTAGTCCAACAAGATTTCACTATCATGATCAGTAAAGTTACAGTACCATGTCCTTTGCATCGAACAAAATTTATAAATAAAAATTTAATGTTCCCAAACTAAAATTAAGAATTAACAGTTCTAATTGGATTTCCACAATACCTCAATATTACATAAAAGAGATCAGTATTCATATGATTTTAGAGTATTCATATGATCTAACTAAAAAGAAGAATCAAATGTCATGTAAGTAACTAAACACGAAGAGGAGCAAACGAGTAATGAACTCACTGTGTCCTGTGATTTGGCCTCCCGGCAAATAAGACACATGACAATTTGCCGGCCACATTCCCATGTGGCTCATATAGTTGTACATGGTGTGCTGAAACAGACACCAAATAAAGCAACATAATTATAAAATATTCTCCTCAGGAAAATTTTGGAAAGGAATTTGAGGAAAACACGAATTGTAAGAGAGGAGATGAATACTGTCGTATTGTGAGATTCTAGATGAAGTGTTCCCAATCGGAGTAGGTCGTTGCAGCAGAATCTTCTATACATCGTCATCGGGCCGCACCGTCTATAGGACGTTGTTAGCTGTTCCTCACCGTCTGGAAAAAATATTTCAGAACTTCAAGACAGTGAACAAAATATATTCTGTGAATCCTTTAAAGTGAAAACTGCGGAATTATCAGAAGCTAAGCGATGAGAAGTTCGCAAGGGAAAGTCAGGAAAAATATCTCCCGTTATTTATGCCAACAACCTAATTCAGCATTGAGTTTATACCTCTACACCGACGATCGTTTCCGGAGACTTTTCGGAGACCAATTCGTAGCCCGGCGAGGGATTTCCAGAAGATTCCAGGCTCAAAGGATTTATGCTCGGTTAGTTTAACTCTCGCGCCAAAAATTTTCTTTTTCTTTATTTATTTATTTATTTTGGAGGGAGGGGGTGGCTCTTTAAGGAAAGATTACATATTGGTTGTCAATTTAGTCATTTATGTTTGTATTTTAATTGGTTAAGGTCTCTTTCCTCAAGCGCATTTTAAAACTTTGTTTAATAATGATTTAATGTTTTTTAATAATCTCATAATTTATTATAAATAAAAGGTAAATTGGTATAAATAATTCCCAAACTATAGAGGTTTGGTGATATTGGTGTCCAAATTATTTTTTTTTTGTGGGATTAGTCCACGAACTATAAAAAAATTGTGATATTGGTCATTCTGTTAAATCACCGTTAAGTTTAAAAAAAAAAAAAATCAAGAACATTTATGTCATTACACTATTTAAATATAATTATAATATATATTATATATACATATACTTCCAATTTTTTAAATTTTTAAAATGAGTTGACATTTGCTTGAATTGAGCAATCTGAGGACGATGATTTACCTGAAATTCCGAAGCCGAGAATGGCTGAACCGGCAGCGGAAACAGCCATGAGATTTCTACGAATTAAATTGATCGGAGGAACAAATAAACGATGAAGAGAATCTGAAAAATGAAAATAATATCCTGTTTTCTTTCTTCTTTCTTTTTCCCCTTTTATATTGGTTGATTTTTCTAAGCATAGTAGTCTCAGAAGACAATAGGGAAAAAGACGATGTATTCTATGCTGCTGCAGATTTCTTTTTCAATTTTTTTTTTCGTCAAAATTCAATATCAATTTCACTGGGTTTTAAAATAAAACCAATCTATTGCAGATTTCTAAAAATCAATCTAAAATCCAATCTGTTGCAGATTTCTTAATCCTTTTTCTCATTTTTTTTTAAAAAATGTTATTTTAAAAATTTAAAAAATTGGAAGTATATGTATATATAATATATATTATTAATTATATTTAAATAGTGTAATGACATAAATGTTCTTGAATTTTTTTTTATTTTTTTATAACTTAACGGTGATTTAACATAATTTTTAATGGAAAGACCAATGCTACAATTTTTTTATAGTTCAGAGACTAATCCCACAAAAAAAATAATTTGGGGACCAATGTCACCAAACCTCTATAATTTGGGACTATTTATACTAATTTACCTAAATAAAATTATTATTAATTAAATAATATATTTTTAATAAAATATATTTTGTATTCATTTATCAATTTAAAAATTATTTTTAAGTACTAATTTTATGTTAAATATTCTAAAATCTTATTTTGCATTAGAATTTTTTTATTATAAATTCTCTTTTATATATATATATATATATATATATATATATATATTATATAGTGGTAATACTTTACTTCCTTGTACCAAAAAGTACATCAATATATGTATATAACATTATGTTTATAAATTAATATTTTTTAACCAATAAATTAATTTATTTTAATTTTAAAAATAAAAATAATATTAAATTTAATAAACAAATATATATATATATATTGTATGTATTAAAATATTATAGATTATGTAATATACAATAATAAAAAAAATTAATATATTATAAATATATTTATTGTATATTAAATTATTTTCACTTTAGAAGCATGACACATAAAGATGAATCTATCCTCTAAAAAAGAAATCAAACAAGTAAAATTAGATTAATAAAGGAGGCACTCTATTGCTCTCTCTATAAACAGGAGGGGAAAAACAACAAAAAAAAAAAAAAAATAAATGAGAAAGAGAATTAAACTCCTAGCGTCATTGGGAAAGGTTGTAGTTTTGAGATTAGATACTATTAGATATTATTAGATCTATTTTTGATTTTGGAATATATTATTTTATATATATTATTTGATTTGATTTCTTGAGATATTGAGAATATTTTAAAAAAATATATATAATTTTTTTTTTTTTTTTGGTAATATATATTATTTGAGTACATAATACAAACTACTGGAATTACAATCTTACATATACACAATTTTTTTTTATATCTAGAATTTTTCACTAATTCAAAAGAAAAAGGACCGTTTGACAAAGTCATTAAGAGAAGACACATTAATCGAAAGTCTAAAACAGAAGAGACCATTAATGCACATGCATACAATTTAAAAAACCATTATAACTATGCAAGTTCAACTATGCAAGGTGAAAAAGAGCTTACCTTGCATGGTGGGACGAGGGCAAACACAATCATCAATCCAACTCTGAACCAAAGCAATCCATACTCCCATATGAACCTGCTGTTTCAATAGCAGTTTTGAGATCTGAATTTGGGAATCCAACAAACATAGTCCCATTCTCCACACTACCGAGCAAAGAAGTCTCGTATGCTAATACTGTTGGGGTTGAATTTCAACCCAAAGTCCCACATAGAGAAAATAGGCAAAGGATTGCCTATATATAAGTAATTCTCACATATTCCATTAGTAGTGAAGCCTTTTGGGAAAGTCCCAAAAACAAACCCGTGAGGGCTTAGGCCCAAAGCGGATAATATCATACTAACATGGAGTTAGGTGAGGTGGCAACCCAAACCTTAATGGGAGAAACGAGTCCAACAAGTGGTAGAGGATTTCGTTGGAGGTGAGGATCACGAGTATGTGGTCTTTGGTTTGAGGGGAGGATTGTTGGGGTTGGATTTTAAATCCAAGTCCACATAGAAAAATAAGCAAGGATTGCCTATATAATAAGTAAAATTATTCACATACCTAAATTAATAATGAGGAGTTGTTTTTGGAAAGTCCCAAGAACCAAATCGGGTCCAACAAATACAACATTAGAAGCAGAAACCAACCACTCCCCATGTACAATTTAAAATGATATTTTAATTCTTCTTGTGTAGTTTATAAAACATTTATGTTCCAAATAATACATAGGAATTCCATTTACTAAAAATGGAAAAACTAAAGAAATTATATAACTGCAAATGAAACAAAAAGGGGGACTGAATTAAATAGATGAAGTTTCCTAACTGCTAGAATTGTTGTATAAACTGATCCAAATTTTTAATTGAATATTCCCAATAAAATCCTCAAGAAAAAACTGGAACAATTATTGTTATTTCAATTAGACTAAGGTATCTTTATTATTACACAGTCTAGGTTCTCATGTATTTAGTTGTAAAAGGAGTATCAATTATTGTCCCGCATTCTTAGCATCAACTGCGTATGCGCGTTATTAACAGAGTTTGCATTCAAAAATTTGATAACAAAATGCAGAAAATCAGTGGACTAACATACATCCCCACGAATTCCGAATCCGATATCTAGGAATCTAGCTCCGTTAGAGATCTTCTGCGCCAAGTGTTTCTTGGCTGCTGCTGAATATTGCAACCCAATCACAAATCAATTCAATCTTCTTCTATACTCTTCATCTACGAGCACTTCTTCCCGTTAATCGTGGTAACGGTTTCATCATTTCTAAATATATAGAATAAATCATATCAAAAGTTACACTTACATTTAAAAAACTAAAATATTTAAGCAGTATAATTATAATACTCACCCAATTGGTCACCCGATTTATCATGATGGTATTTGTAGATATTATACCCAGACTGAAAGAAAACAACAATTAATCAAAAACAAGTAGTGACATAATAATCAAATTAACTAAAAAAAAAAGGGGGGGAGGGGGGAATTGTGTTATTTTAATAATAAATTTTAAAATAAAATTTCTAGATTTCAAAGATTTTTTTTTTTTTTTTTATAAGGGTTTCACCATCAAGCCTGTTGCACCATAGTCAATTTTACTAACACAACTGAGGATTTCATAACTTGACAATTAACCTATCAAGTTTGGACATCAGTCTCCAGTTTTAAAAACTTTCTGTTCCTACAACAATCTTATAGGTTGTTGTGATATTAGACTTGGGAACTCTCATGTTTTTTATGGTTTAAATGCACAACAACTGGAAAATCTTAATAGAAGAGTTGATGCAGGAGCTGGCAACCCACATCATGCAAGGTAAGGCCTTATTCAGGAGTGTCCTTTTCAAGAAAAAACTACCTATGCCTCTCAAAGAAAAGCTGTGGAGATAATCCACATATTTTCTCAAGTCATTGAACATCTAAACCTAATCTAGACTGCTAGACTATATTCTCCATCTCCTCACACAGTCTACCAGGTCTCAAATTTGAACAAAAATTATCCCAAACAAGGTTGAAAAAGTAGTGAAGAATTAGTAAACAGATGTTGAAATATAAAATTTATTTTATTTGCTTCCTTAAGTTCATCAACAAGATATGAATGAACAGGCCAATGTCCTCCAAATCTATTCAACTGGAAAAAGGATATTTAAAGACAACCCAACTAATATTTTTGAAGAAGGCAAAAATCAAAATTAGATAAGACAATTGAAACGTACTTCCTCGCCTTCCATTATGGTTTTAGTGTCATCGGGAGGGATTACAATTCTTATTGTATAAGCATTATAGCTGCAAAAGGAGAATTCATAAGGACAAATAGCTATAAGCATGAGTTATTCGCAAGTCTTCACCATGCATAAATTAATTACTATGTGATTTACAGGAAAAGCAAACCAAAATGACTAAAACTGATACACCAAAACTAACAGCATAGTGTATAATAAACAAACTGAGCCACAGTTAAATCCAAATTAGACAATATCAAGCCCAACATTCAGACGCAGAAGACTCCATGGATGTTTTTGCACTTTTGGGCCATCTGTTTAACAGTGAAGGCCATAAACAGGGCCGAAAACATCATGAAATGAACTTCAGCCTCTACAGGTTACCAAATAACCTTGGTAAAGAAATAAAGGACAAAAATATCATCTAATGGAATTCACTTAATTACATTCTCAATACACACATGTCATTTAAAGTAGGTTTGACTAGATAGAATCCATGGGACTGAACCAACTCCAAGCTGCAGGTAGTATAGAGAAAATTTATGACGAAATTCAGCAGCCAGAAGATAATAAGGACAAGAAGCATACACCAAACCAAAATGTTTCAATAAAAACAAGAGTCACGTAACAGTTAAAAATAAGCCATAAAGAGAACTAGTGCTCCAGAGATTTTCTGTACTAACCCTATTTTTTCTTTCCTTTTCTTTCCATATGCATGTGTGTTTCTTGGGGGTGTCTTGGACATCAAGAAAAGTGAAACAGTTCTATTTAAAGAGACAATTGTTTCTTACATCTTGTCAAAAGAATCCTCCAACATGCTTGTCAACTCCAGGTCCAAATCTGGAAAACATGAAAGCATTGTCATCCTTCCATAACAGTCTTCACCAGTTTCCTCAATGCTACCAAAAACTGGAACAAGTCAAAAGTATTATGTCTTCCAAAAGACTTAGGATTAAAAACAAACATTTAAAGTTGTCATATTCTGAACATGGAAATTGAAGAAAAATTATCTAAGTATCTTCTCTCTGGTTGGCAACCATTCCAAAATATTGTCACTGGGGACAAAAGAAAAGTGACGAATAGGAGCTTAAGGTCATTACTGATGATTTTGAGAAAATCTTTTATGCAAAGAGCTAAGAAAAGACCAAAACACATTTTATGGTCGTGAGGCATAGAATGCAGTAAAGCCAAGTGACATATATCTTACGAAAATTAGATTTTAAGTTTCCCTTGGGAGTGGTAAGAAGGATCTCTGAGCACAAGACCAAGGTAAGAGATTACCAGCAGATTTGCTCCATTCCTGATTATCAAGAAACTTCACTCTA
The DNA here is from genome assembly GCA_025388415.1 of Cynanchum wilfordii. Classification (NCBI taxonomy): domain Eukaryota; kingdom Viridiplantae; phylum Streptophyta; class Magnoliopsida; order Gentianales; family Apocynaceae; genus Cynanchum; species Cynanchum wilfordii. Next base: position 693,956 of record JAHSUH010005351.1, on the reverse strand, counting down.
TCTAGGACCAACCAAGACTGTGTTGAAAATTAAACTTAGTTCTAGAAATTATACACCTCATGGGGTTGAGGTGTATTGGGTAGATAGATAACTGTACACCTCATGGTGGTAGGTGTATTTGTAGGTAAAAAGGGAGTATATGTGTATGATATTTAGATGATGTGTTGTATGGTTTAGATTCATTTGATGTTAGTATAAATACCCTTCACATATGCAATGTAAAATAAGCTAAGAAATAAGAGAAAAAAGATTGAGAATTTGCTTGAAAAATCAGTTTTGAGTGTTCAAATTTCTGGAAATTTGTGTTGCAAAAGTGTGAAAGTTCTTATATTTTCCAACAAATTGGTATCAGAGCATAGTTGGAAATATACAGTATTTCATATTAACTCGAAGCTCTCGACGAGAGGAATCCGACGCCACCAAAATCGCTCCGATCTGAGTTCAGACGAGCCGCCAGTAGCCTCCGGAAGTTGCTGCCAGAAACTGAGTCCACTCACCGAGTTCAGCCGAGTCAGCCGAGTTGGAACCGAGTCCAGCCGAGTTGAGCTAAGTTGACCGAGCCACCTGCCCGTTGACCAAGCCATTGACTTTGAGCATTGACCAATCCGTTGACTTTGACCAGTTGACAAAAAAAGGTCAGAATTTTTTCAACCAATCCTCTTGAAATTTTTCGACGTTCCGGATCTATCCGTGCAATCGAAATTTTCAAATTCTCTATATATTGAGCAATATGACAAATAGTGTGGCATCCTTCCAAGTCCCGACTCTCAACAACAACAATTATGACAATTGGAGTATCAAGATGAAGGCTCTCCTTGGAGCACACGATGTTTGGGATGTCATAGAGAAAGGCTTTAGCGAGCCAGAAAATGAAGCTGCTCTTACACAAGAGCAAAATACAATTTTGAAGGATTCAAGAAAGAGAGACAAGAAAGCTCTCTACCTCATCTATCAAGCATTAGATGATGATGGTTTTGAAAAGATCTCGAGTGCAACTTTCGCTAAGCAAGCATGGGAGAAGTTGCAAACCTCTTACAAAGGAGTCGAAAAAGTGAAGAAGATTCGTCTCCAAACATTAAGAGGTGAGTTTGAATCCTTACATATGAAAGCATCCGAGTCTATTATAGATTACTTATCAGAGTAGCAATTGTTTCTAATCAATTAAAAAGAAATGGTGAAAAGTTAGACGATGTGAGAATTATGGAAAAAATACTTCGCTCGTTAGATCCAAAATTCGAGCACATCGTCAGAACAATTGAGGAAACAAAAGATTTGGAAGAAATGACCATTGATGAACTCAATGGATCATTACAAGCATATGAAGAAAAGCATAAAAAGAAGCAAGGGATTGTGGAGCAACTCCTTAAGATGCAATTCAATCCTAAGGAGAAAGAAGAAAGTGTTGGGAATGATAGAAACCAACGAGGCCGAGGCCGAGGTAGAGGCCGTGGACGAGGCGGAAATCGCTATCGGGGACGAGGTTGGAATTACAACAATAACAATTCCAACAACAACTATGAGAAAGGAGAAAGTTCAACACGAGGCCGTGGAAGAGGCAATCCAAACTCAAGGTATGACAAATCTCAAATTCGGTGCTATAATTGTCAGAAGTTTGGTCATTATGCTTCAGAATGTAGATCTCCCAACAATAGAGTCGAGGAGACAGCCAACTACATGAAGGAAGAGACCGATGATAAAGAAACTCTTCTTCTAGCACGAAAAGAGATTGATGACGGCCAAGCAAATTCCCGGTATCTTGACAGGGTGCAAGCAATCACATGTGTGGAAGAAAAGACATGTTTGTGGAGCTAAACGAGTCAATAAGTGGAAATATTTCGTTTGGAGATGATTCCACAATAGCAGTGAAAAGGAAGAGGTAACATTCTTATCCGTTTAAAAGATGAGAGACATCAGTTTATTTCAAATGTCTACTATGTGCCTAATATGAAAAGCAACATCTTGAGTTTGGGTCAACTCTTAGAAAAAGGCTATGATATTCAAATGAAAAATTGTAGTCTTTGTATAAGAGATGGCGAAGGAGATTTAATTACCAAGGTGCAGATGTCAAAGAATAGAATGTTTCCTTTGAATATTCAAAACGATGTTGCAAAGTGTCTTAAAGCTTGTTACAAAGATACATCGTGGCTTTGGCATCTTCGATTTGGGCATCTAAATTTTGGAGGGTTAGAACTGCTATCTAAGAAGGAGATGGTGAAGGGACTACCATGCATCAAACATCCCGATCAACTGTGTGAAGGGTGTTTACTCGGGAAGCAATTCAGGAAAAGCTTCCCAAAGGAGTCGGAGTCAAGAGCCAAAAAGCCACTCGAGCTAATCCATACCGACGTGTGCGGTCCTATCAAGCCAAGATCTCACGGTAACAGTAACTATTTTCTTCTATTCATTGATGATTTTTCAAGAAAAACTTGGGTATACTTCTTGAAACAGAAATCAGAAGTCTTTGGAGTATTCAAGAAGTTCAAAGCCATTGTTGAAAAAGAGAGTGACCACAAGATTAAGGCCATGAGATCCGACCGAGGTGGAGAATTTACTTCCAAGGAGTTTCAAGAGTTCTGTGAAGTAAATGGAATTCGTAGACCAATGACGGTTCCTAGATCCCCCCACAAAAAGGTGTGGTAGAAAGGAAGAACAGAACAATCCTCAACATGGCTCGAAGCATGCTCAGCAAGAAACCGCCCAAGGAGCTTGGGGCGTAAGCGGGTCTGTTTACTTATCCACAGATGTCCCAACAAAAAGTGTTTGGGGAAAGACACCGCAGAAGCATGGAGTGGAAGAAAGCCCGGCATCTCTCACCTTAGAGTCTTTGGAAGCATAGCCCATGTTCATATTCCAGATGAGAAAAGAACAAAGCTTGATGATAAAAGCGAAAGTTTCATCTTCATCGGCTATGACACAAATTCTAAAGGCTACAAGTTGTTCAATCCGAACAATAAGAAGGTTGTGATAAGTCGAGATGTGATGTTTAACGAAGAAGGACTATGGGATTTTGGATCTCATATAGATGACTTCAATTTCTCTCCTCTGTTTGAAGATCAGCTGACACAAATAGAACAACATCGAAGAAACTCAACAAGAGCCAACAATTCCACTTACTTCACCAACATCAACCACTCAAGGAGACTCACCACCTTTGTCATCATCAAGTGGAAGCCAAGATGAAAGAAATGAGCCACGTACACGAAGTCTTCAAGATCTCTATGAGGTAACCGAACGACAAGATAACCTTACATTATTTTGTCTTTTTGCCAATTGTGAACCAATGAGCTTTCAAGAAGCTGCACAAGAGAAAAAGTGGAGAGACGCGATGGATGAAGAAATCAGTGCCATCGAGAAAAGTGACACATGGGAACTCACCTCACTTCCCAAAAGGCACAAGGCAATTGGTGTCAAATGGGTGTACAAGACAAAGAGAAATGCTAAGGGAGAAATCGAAAAGCATAAGGCAAGGCTTGTAGCAAAAGGTTATAGTCAAAAAGCTGGAATTGACTATGATGAGGTATTCGCACCCGTTGCTCGATTAGAGACTATTAGACTAATCATTTCATTGGCAGCTCAAAACAAGTGGAAAATACATCAAATGGATGTAAAATCTGCTTTCCTAAATGGAGTCCTTGAAGAAGAAGTCTACATTCGAAGAACCATCAGGCTACGAAGTCAAAGATAACAAAGACAAGGTGTTGAAATTGAAGAAAGCTCTCTATGGATTGAAGCACGCACCAAGAGCTTGGAATAACCGCATCGACAAGTACTTTATTAAAAACAACTTCACCAAGTGTCCCTATGAACATGCTCTCTATGTCAAAATCAAAGATGGAGAAATTTTGATCGTGTGTGTCCAGACGTAGATGATCTCATCTTCACAGGAAGTAATCCAAGGATGTTTGATGAATTCAAGAAAGTGATGACTCAAGAGTTTGAAATGACCGACATCGGGCTAATGGCATACTATCTCGGTATTGAAGTCAAGCAAAAGGAAGAAGGCATATTCATCTCCCAAGAAAGCTATGCAAAGGAGATACTCAAGAAGTTCAAAATGAACGATTGCAAGCCGATAAGCACCCCTGGGAATTTGGAGTCAAGTTATCCAAGCATGATAAAGGTGAAAGAATAGATCCAACATTCTTCAAGAGTTTAGTTGGAAGCTTACGGTATTTAACGTGCACAAGACCCGACATTCTTTTTGCCGTTGGACTTGTGAGTCGATACATGGAAAATCCGACAACCACCCATTTCAAGAATGCTAAGAGAATCCTACGCTACATCAAAGGTACAATTGATATTGGCTTGTTATACTCGGTTTCTAATCAATACAAGCTTGTAGGATATACCGATAGTGACTGTGGTGGAGATATAGATGATCGTAAAAGCACATCCGGATTTGTGTTTTTCATGGGTGACACTGCTTTTACGTGGAGGTCGAAAAAACAACCGATTGTCACACTATCCAGTTGTGAAGCAGAATATGTAGCAGCTACTTCATGTGTTTGCCATGCGGTTTTGGCGAGAAACTTGTTGAAGGAACTAAGTATGACACAAAAGGATCCAATCAAAATTTGTGTCGACAACAAGTCAGCTATTGCATTAGCCAAGAATCCGGTGTTCCATGATCGAAGCAAACACATTGATATCCGCTTTCACTATATAAGGGAGTGCATCGAAAAAAAAGATGTACAACTCGAGTACGTGAAAACAAAAGATCAAATTGCCGACATATTCACTAAACCGCTCAAGCAAGAAGATTTTGTCGGATTGAGAAATTTGCTCGGCATCGTAAAACAAGTTTAAAGGGGAGTGTTGAAAATTAAACTTGTTCTAGAAATTATACACCTCATGGGGTTGAGGTGTATTGGGTAGATAGATAAGTGTACACCTCATGGTGGTAGGTGTATTTGTAGGTAAAAAGGGAGTATATGTGTATGATATTTAGATGATGTGTTGTATGGTTTAGATTCATTTGATGTTAGTATAAATACCCCTCACATATGCAATGTAAAATAAGCTAAGAAATAAGAGAAAAAGGATTGAGAATTTGCTTGAAAAATCAGTTTTGAGTGTTCAAATTTCTGGAAATTTGTGTTGCAAAAGTGTGAAAGTTCTTATATTTTCCAACAGACTGTTTAAACTGTTTTATGCTTAATTAATCTGAGAGTGCAAAACATCAATCACCAACCAGCCTTCCGTGAACTACAAATCCCGTTTGGTTTATATATTGCAAACTTAACACGAACAAATATAACTAGTTAAAACTACAGGCTAGAAAAGAGTTCTCTGCAGTCTACCATATACCATACTAGAATGCTCTAGTCCAACAATATTTGACCATCATGATCATTAAAGCTACGCTTCCATGTCCTTTGCATCGAACAAAATAAATAAATAAATAAATAAAACCTATGCAGGACAAAAGTTGACAACTTAATCATGTTCCTAAACTAAATTTAGAATTAACAGTTCTCATTTGATTTCCACAATACCTCAATATTGTATAAAAGAGATCAATGTTCATATGATACGAGTAATTAACCACACAGAGGAGCAAACGAGAAATGAACTCACCGTATCCTGCGATTTGGCCTCCTGGCATATATGCCACAAGACAATTTCCCCGGCCACATTCCCAAGTGGTCCATATACACGTACATGTTATGCTGAAACAAACACCAAACAAAATATAAGTAAAATGATGAGAAAGGAGTGCCACTTCCATTAATTCCAAATTCTACAAAGAAAGCAAAATGATTGTAAAATCTTCTCCACGGGAAAATTTCAGAAAGGAATTCGTTTAAATCATGAATTGTGAGTGAAGAGATGAATTATGAATACTGTTATATGCTCTGGTTGTAGATTAAGTGGTCCCAATCGGAGTAGGTCGTTGCAGCAGAATCGTCTATACATCGTCATTGGGCCGCACCGTCTATAATTCGTTGCTCGCTGTTCCTCACCGTCTGACAAAAATGTTTCAAAACTTCAAAAAAACAGTTGACAGAGAACAAAAAATATTCTGTGAATCCTCTAAAGTGAAAAATGCGGAATTATCAGAAGCTAAGTGATGAAAAGTTCGCGAGGGAGAGTCGCGAAAAATATCTCCCGTTATTTATGCCAACAAAATAACTAATTAACAGAATTTACATTTCAGCATTGAGTTTATACCTTTACACCGACGATCGTCTCCGGAGACCAGTTCGTACATCGGCGAGGGATTTACAAACACACAGATTTCCAGAAGATTCCAGGCTCAAAGGATTTATACTCGGTTAGATTAACACTCTCGCCCAATTTCATTTTTTCCCTCCAAAAAGAGAGATTGCATTAAAAAGGGTTTGTCAATTCAGTCTGTCATGTGTGTATTTTAATTGGTTGTGATCTCTTATTATTTTTTTTTATTAACTAAAAGTTTTATAAATATTGTCAACTTTATTTCATTTTAACCAAAGAAAGATAATAAGACAATTTCATAAATATAGCCCCTAAATTATGAACTTTTGTAAAATTGGTACTTAAAATTACATAACATAATCACTTTAACGATTATTTTAATAGATTTTTAGATAAAAAGACCAATTTAACAGTAATTATAAACTATAGGGACGAGTCCCACAAATTCATATATTTCTAAAAACTAAAAAAATATATATTGTCAAACCATTTACTTTAATACAAAAGTCCTAGAAATGGAAAATTTATCAACCTAAATAATTTTACTAAAATACAAATTTATTAAATCTAAACTAAACTTTAACAAACTCCTAAAACTAATATTAATGATCAGAATATTTATTCTTCCAATTATAATAATGATAATAATAATTAAACTCTTTTCATAAGTAAGATAATAAAATTTAAATTATAAAATATTAAAATAATAATTTTCAAAATACCAAAATATTTAAAAATAATATCATTCAAATATTTAAAATAATAATTCATTTTATTAAGATATAAGATATTAAGATAGTGATATAATAATATATATACTAGGTAGACTAGGTGATGGATGCTTATATTATAAATTTTTTTCTTTTTCAATTTATACTAATTTTGTTTCCCATTGATTTATCAAATTTTTTTATATAAATTTTTTATAAATATTGTAATATTAAAAATATATTATTTAATCATAAAAAATTAATAAAATATTAATAACAATAAAAAAATTAAAATACTATTATATAAAACTTTGCAATGTTACATTAAAAAACTATCATTAATGTAAAAAAAAAAAAAAAAAAAATATATATATATACTAAAAGATCTATATAATGATAAAAAAATTACAAAAATTTAATATTTTATAAATTTTAAACTTATTATTTTTGCTCACATTCCAAGAAAAGCCATAATTTCCAAGAAAAAAGTCTTAAACATCATAATAGTTACATCTTTTGTACAAAATATAATAAAAATTATAAAATAAAAATTATAAAAATCATAATAAAAATATGAAATGTTATTAGATATAAATGTTTAATTTTTTTTTTTTAAAAATCACAAATTAATAAATTTCATCCCTTAAATTATATAATTTGTCTTTAAATTTTTATATTATTTCATTCTTAATCTTTATAATTTTGACAATTTTCATGAATTTTATTTATCGTTAACTGTTAGTCAATTTTTTATTATTTTTTTATATACAAAAATAATTATATTGAAAAAATAAAAATGTCTAAACTCCAATTCACTTGAGCTTTACTAGAGAATAATTTACATTTTCTTCTCAATTGTCTTCTTCTTTCTGGGCCGCCATCTTTTTTTAACTTGTAAATCTTTCTCCCATTTCTTTATTTATTGCTGATTCGCATGCAAGAAAATTAAGAAAATAAGATAAATGAAATTGGGAAATTGCAATCTTAAGGGAGAACTGTTGTTGGTTAAAAGAAAAAATAATTAAAAAAAATATAAAGTTAAGATAAAAAATGAAGTAAAAAGTTAATAAATAAAAAAAATTATAATTTATTAAGCATTAATTGAGAATAAATGAGAAAAAAATTTAAGATTTGTATTTAATTACAATCATAGTATTTACTTGTCAGATTTATATAATATTTATATATATTTAGGAGAGTAAGATGAATAGTAGAAAGAAAAAAGAAAAGTAGTTAGAAAAGATGAAGAAATAAAAAAAATTATTAAAAATAATAAATATTTAATATTAAATAAATTTGATAAGTTTTAAAAATATAGATTTTTCAAAAAAAAAAAGAAGAAGATAAGAATAAAAAAAAAGAAAAAAAGATAGAGACAAGTTTAAAAAAAAAACTTTTTATATCTAAGAAATAATAATAATAAAAATTAAGTACAAAATTGATTTTAAAATGGGTGAAATGAGAAAAAAATTCAAAATTAAAGTGGTTAAAAATAATATTAAAAAATATAAAATAAGTAAAAAGTCAATAAATAAAAAAAATTAGTAGTTGTTAAGTATTAATTGAGAATAAATGACAAAAAAATTTTAAGATTTCAATTTAATTACAATAATGCTATTAAATTTGTTAGATATAATATAACCTCAAAGCATAAGTGAGCTAGTGAGGAGCTTTCCTAACTTAAGTGAGGTTGGAAGTTCCACTTATACATACAAATGTTTAAAATTTAGAGTCAATGACATAACTAATTATATGTATCAATAAGTACTATAGCTTAGACATTTCTCTTCCTCAAATATATATATATATATATATTTTTTTAGATAATGTCAACCCTACCAATCTCCATTATAGTAACCTTTTTCAGTCAATGGAGATAGACAGTACTTTCAAAAAGATAAGAACACGATAAGAGGAGTAACAAGAAACAAAAAGAGTCTATTGAAAAAGTGTCTAAGGAAACTTATAATTTTTTGAGGTTATGAGATCGAGACAAAGTTAAATTAAAAAAATATATATTTTACTTCATGGGTGTTTTCTTCCTTAATATATTGTTTGGACTACTCATGTATAAATAAAATCATAGGAAACTTATTATATATATCAATAAGTATTATTTATTGGTTTGAAACTGGATCTGACAAAGCACTATGATTGAATTGAGTGTCGAACCCCCAACTTTTAAGTTGAGAGCATGGGTACTGACCACTCAGTCACAACCCATTTGACATTTCCCTTCCTCAAATATATATATATATTTTTTAGATAATGTCAACCCTACCAAAACCCTCAAAACAGGACATGACAACTTTCTCTCTCTATCTTTATGCTCTCTCTCCATTACAGTAACCTTTTTCTATCAATGGAGATAGACAGTGCTTTGGTGCTTTCAGAGAGATAAGAACATGCTAAGAGGAGTAACAAGAAACAACAAGAGTCTATTGAATAAGTGTCTAGGGGAAAACTCAACCACTAAGAATATGGAACACGCACCGGATCTTGAGATTGGAGGCCCAGATGACCAATGCCTAGGAAACAAGTCCTTTGATGCTGCAACAATGGACCAACAACAATATCAATAGCCTCACCAATGTTGACCTACTATATAGTAGAGGACGACGAAAGAGAATTTGACGACGTGGATAGCTTGTGCGAGCATGGATCCGACTCAGAGTCAAACTCGAAAGATAAGACAACAAAAGATGATACACCAGTGGTAAAGATTTCGACAAAAAAATACCATAATTTGTTCAAACCTTGGAAGGGTGCCTTGGTTCTAAAGCTATTGGGGGAAGACTATTAGCTTTAGACTCATGGAGCAGCGCACTAGCAATTTTTGGAACTTGGAGGGTGGGTATAAACTCATTGATTTAGAGCAAGGGTACTATCTAGCTCGTTTCTTTACAAGGAGTGGCTACTAAAAGGTACTCGAGGGAAGCCTTTGGATTATACTAAGGCATTATCTCATTGTGACAAAATGGAGGCCTAACTTTAGACCCTCCATGGAAATAGTCAATTCAACACTTGTATGGGTTTCCAAAAGTCCCCCTTGAACTCTTTGATGAGGAAATTGTATTTGCTATGGGGAATACTGTGGGGAAAGCCAACAAGATAGACAATATGACTTTGCAAGTTGACAGAGGCAAGTATGCCGAAAATTGTGTGGAGGTGAACCTATTTGCTCCTCTCATCCCGTTTATTTAGTCCTGGGTTGCCTTCAAAGGGTGGAGTACGAAGTTATGTTCTTAATCCGCTTCGATTGTGACAAATATGGTCACCGGCCGGATAGTTGTCTAGCTTCGAGCAAGCAGCCCGCACAGGAACTTGTGGGGGGTATGAGGCTTCCGACTAAAGGAGGGAAGAACGAAAAACTATATGTTCTGTGGATGTTACCAAATGTTCTCGATGCTTTCCAAACTCAAAGGGGTGTTCGATAGGGAGACCCATTACCTCCCTATCTTTTCGTCTTGTGCATGGAGACGTTGAGTCACCGTATCACTAATGTAGTAGAGAAGAGGCAATGGAAGCCCATTCGTCTCTCATGGAATGGTCAACCTATCTCACATATATTCTTCGCCGATACCTACTCTCAAGGGCGGGTTATGGAGCATATTCTGAAATATTTTTGTGCTAAATCCGGTCAAAAAGTGAGTGTTAACAAGTCCAGAATTTGGTTTTCATTGGGCAAGCTGACTTACCTTCAGGGAACTATCTGCTCAGCCTTTGGTATAAAGGTTACTGCACACTTAGGAGTCTATCTTGGAGCTCCCTTAACCTATGGTATAATAGCTAATTCGACCTATTAGTTTTTGCTCACCAAAATTTGTTTTACGCTATCCACCTGGAAGCTACAAGTACTATCGAAGGCTGCAAGAGCGCTTTTAATTTGCACCACTCTAATGGATATTCCTAGTTACATCATGTAGACAACACTGCTGCCCAGCGGAATCATGAGGGAAGTAAACAAAATTTGCATGGCTTTTTTCTTTGGGGAGATGCCCGGTGTACGAAAAATACATACCATTAGTTGGAGTAAAATCTGCCAACCCAGGTTAGTTGGGGGTTTGGGCATTCTAGATTTATGTTTATCGAATAGAAGTTTGTTGGCCAAGTTGGGTTGGAGAGTTATCATGGGTGGTAACAATCTCACATGCAGAGTTCCGACAGAGAAGTATGGGGGCTGGATAGGGATGACTAAGCCGGTAGCCCAAAATAACATCTCGGCTACCTTGAGGTGTATCAGGAAAACCGCAGGCATTATCAAATTAGATACAAAATGGAGGGTAACCAATGGGGTCACTCCCACCTTTGGGTTCAGCTATTGGCTCTTTTGGCCTCCGGATCACTGCTGGCTCGGGATAAGATAGCTACAGTTAGAGACTACTAGACTATGGATGATTGTTGGGATATAAATTCCCTCCGAGACTTATTGCCTTCGACTATGATTGATAAACTCAACATTCTCAACATTCTCATCTAGCATGCCTCTTACACAGGGTTGTTCTCTACCAACTCGATCGGGAAGTTGCTAGTTAAACAAGATGATGTTGTTGTCTCGTTAATATGGAAGAGAATTTGGAAGTTTAAGGGGCCGACACGTGCCTCCTTCTTACACTGTGGTCCAATGTACATGGGATATTACCTACAACCGACTTTCTATGGAAGAGACACATCCTATTGTCTCCACACCGATCTTTGCAGGGGAGTAACTTAAACATACCTTCATGTTCTTCGAGACTGCCATGATAGTGCCAAAATGTGGGAAACACTACTTTCTCCGGTTCACTGGAATCAGTTCTTCCAACGAGCATCAATCTAAGAGTTGGTCGAAATACAACTTTGAAATACTTTAGAAAGGATCAAAATTAGAATAAGTATAATCAACTAATACCAACTGTTGGGAATTTAGCACAGCGGATAGAAATGTGGAGGCGAATAAACAAATAAAAATGAGCAAATGATAAAAGAGACACCAGAAATTTAACGTGGTTCACCCTTCAATATGGGCTACGTCCACGTGACAAACTCCGAATAAATCTTCCACTAATAAAATATTAGTAGGCTTACAAGTGAGAGACTTCCCTAGAAACTTTCTAGAGGTGATCCCAAAAAATGAGATAAACTCAAAATAGTGGTACTATAGTGTATCACAAAACACTATCTATAAAACCTCACTATTTTGTCACTCCCTAAATATTTCTCTCACAACCAAAATTTTCTTTGAAAGAAAGAAGAGAGAAGAAAGGATTTCTCTTTGTTTTTGGTTTGAATTTGGGATGAAATGAAGAGAGCTGAGGGGCTCTATTTATAGCCCCCCAAAACGTTTTTTTTATGTATATATATATATATATATATATATATATATATATATATATATATATATATATATATATATATATATATATATATATATATGTTAGGTGAGTTAGTGAGTTAGGCAGCCTACCAATGTTGAAAGTAGGCGGGACTTAACAATTCTCCCCCTCCCGCCTACATGGAGTACTTCACCATTCCGGCTGCTTGTCGACAGTATTCGAATTTTTCCTCTTGGAAGGGTCTTCGTCAGCATATCCGATCCATTTTCTTCGGTATGGATCTTCTTTAACTCTAAAAGCTTCTTCTCCAATGTATCCCCGATCCAGTGATATCTCACGTCAATATGCTTTGATCTGGAATGAAAGGAGGAATTCTTACCAAGGTGAATTGCACTTTGACTGTCACAAAATAACTCGTATTTTGTTTGGTGGAAACCAAGTTCTCCTAAGAACTTCTTCATCCATAGCAACTCTTTACACGCTTGATTCTTGCATAAAAATCTTGATTGTGTTGATAGAGCAACACATTTTTGCGGTCTTGACCGCCATGATACACTCCCCCGGGCCAAATGAAACCGGGTATCCCGATGTAGACTTTCCTGGACTCAAGTATCTCCAACCATATCGAGCATCCGTGTATCCCACCAACACAGGTTTTCCATCTCCGAATTTCAAACACAAATCGGAGGTTCCACGAAGATACCCGAAAATCCATTTTATCATGCCCCAATGTTCCTTACCAGGATTTGATAGAAACCCGCTCACAACTCCCACTGAGTGAGCAATATCCTGGACGCGTACATACCATAGCATACATCAAACTTCCAACTGCTGAAGCATATGGAACTCTATCCATCTCTTCCTTCTCTTCTTCCGTAGAAGGGCACTGCTTAGTACTTAATCTAAAATGATTAGCTAGGGGACAACTAACCGTTTTAGCCTTATCCATGTTGAATCTTTGAAGTACTTTCTCGATGTACTTCTCTTGTGACAACCATAAATTCTTGGGCTGCTTCTCTGGGATATCTTCATACCAAGGATTTGCTTTGCGGGCCCCAAGTCTTTCATAGCAAAGGACTTGCTTAGTTGCTTCTTCAGGGTGTCAATCCTGGAAATATTCTGGCCAACGATCAACATGTCATCTACATAGAGTAATAGTATAATGAAGTCATCATCAGCAAATTTTTGGCAAAAACACAATGGTCCGAACTAGTCTTCGAGTAGCCTTGCTCCCCCATAACAGACTCAAATTTCTTGTACCACCTGTCTTGGCGCTTGTTTCAGGCCGTATAAACTCTTCTTGAGTTTACACACATAGTTCTCTTTCCCCTTTTGTGCAAAACCTTCGGTTTGTTCCATATATATCTCTTCCTCCAAGTCACCATGAAGGAAAGCGGTCTTCACATCCATTTGTTCAACTTCCAAGTCAAGACTTGCCGCCAACCCCAAAGACTGTGCGAATGGATGTCATCTTCACCACCGGTGAGAAAATCTCATCAAAATCAATCCCTTTCCTTTGATGGAATCCCTTGACAACTAACCCGGCTTTGAATCGTGGTTGGTGATTGTGTTCTTCATGCTTCAGCTTGAACACCCATTTGTTCTTCAAAGCTCTCTTACCCTTTGGTAACTTCACCAGCTCAAATGTTTGATTCTCATGCAATGATTTCATCTCATCTTGCATGGCTTCAATCCAATTTTCCTTATGTTCATGATGCATGACTTCTTCAAAACTTTCTGGTTCTCCCCCTGCGTTAATAACACATACCGATCTTCTTGGATATCTAGTAGAGTGTTGTCCGACTCTAATAGATCTTCCGAGAATTTGAGAACCATCTGAGCTGGCGGTTGATCATGAACTTCATCTTCAGAAATTTCGGAGCATTCCCAATTTCGGTTGATCATCATCTCCAACTTGCCTTTGCATTGTTGTTGGAGGAGTACTCTGCAAGTTTATTGTAATACCATCGAAGTCGGCAACATTCTTCCGCACTTTCTCAATATTCTCGATGGTTTCATCTTCAACAAAGACAACATCTCGGCTTCGACAAGCCTCTTTCGAATTGGATCATAGAATCTATAGCCAAATTGGTCTTGACCATAGCCAATAAACACACACCGTCGTGTCTTGACATCAAGTTTGGACCTCTCATCTCTTGAAATGTGCACAAAAGCTTTGCACCCAAATACCCGCAGATGATCATAGGAAACATCTTTTCCTGACCATATACTTTCCGGTGTATCAAACTATAGAGGGACACATGGTGAGCGATTTAGCAAGTGCACAACCGCTAGAATAGCTTCACCCCAAAACACCTTTGACAACTTTGCATGTGAGAGTAAGCACCTTACTCTTTCCATCAAAGTTCTGTTCATCCTCTCGGCTAAACCATTCAACTACGGAGTCTTCGGAGGTGTTGTCCGATGTCGAATACCATTTGCTTTACAATAAGCATCAAATGGTCCAATATATTCTCCACCATTGTCGACCTGGATACACTTCAATTTCTTTCCCTGTCTTTTTTTCGACCATGGTTAGGAATTGTTTGAATACATCTAACACTTGGTCTTTTGATTTTAGCAAATATACCCACGTCTTTCGAGAATGATCATCAATGAAAGTCACAAAATATTGGGCACCACCAAGTGACTTTGACATTGGCCCACACAAATCCGAGTGTATCGGATCCAATACATTCTTCATTCCGGAAGGAGGGGAACGTTTAAAGGAAACTCTGTTTTGCTTACCCGCCAAACAATCTTCACAGGTTCTTCAAGTGAACTTGATCCAATCCAGGTATCATATTTTTCTTGGCTAGACATGTCATACTTTTCTCGCTCATATGACCTAGCCGCTTATGCCATAACTCAATTGTACTATCATTCTCCACAACATTCACAGCATCATGGGAGAGCTTCGCCTGCATCGTGTACAACTTTGAGTTTTTCGTACCTCGGGCCACCACCAACGAACCTTTGGTGAGTTTCCATTGGCTATTGATGAAGGTGTTGCGAAGCCTTCATCATCCATGCCCCGTGGAGATTAGATTCAGGCGCATATCCTGGAACATGCCCGACATCTTTCAAGGTCAATCTCGTACCATTATCTGTCTCCAGACATATATCTCCAATGCCTGCAACTTCCGAGACTTTATCATTTCCCATCTTTACAACACCAAAATTTCTGGGTGTGTAAGATGAGAAGAACTCCTTCCTCGACGTCACATGAGTGGTAGCGAAGATGGCAACGACCCAATCGGTCTCATGAGTTGTAAGACTAATGGTCTCTTGATCATCGTAAACTATGTTGAATTCTTCGGCAACGTTGGCTTCTTCATCATCATTGCTCCTTTGTTCTTTACCTTTGTTCTGCTATTCTTGTTTTAATTTCCGGCAGAACCTTTTGATATGCCCTTTTTTCTTGCAATGATGGTATTCTATGTTTGAATATTTGTTTGACTTTCCTCGACTCTTATCTCTTGGTCTTTGATTGCGGAACTGGTTCCTCCCTCCGGACTCTGCAACGAGAACATCTTGTTGCGATGTGGAACATCCTTGTGTTCTCCGCCTCATCTCTTCGTTCAATACCCCACTCTTCACAAACTCCATACTTAATACCCCGTTTGGTGCAGAGTTTGTGATTGAAATCCTCAAAGTCTCCCAAGACTCCGGTAGTGAGTGTAATACAATAAGAGCGAGTAGCTCATCATCAAACTTTAGTCTCATACCTGTCAACCGATGCACAATACCTTGAAGTTCGTTTAAATGATCTGCCATGGATATTCCTTCTCGGTATTTTAACTTGATCAGCTTTGTTAGACAAAATAATTTGTTGTTGCCGGTTTTAGAAGAATATAAATCTTCTAACTTTCTCCACATTGTTCGAGCATGAGTCTCGTCACAAATATGATTATAAACATTTTCATCTACAAATTGTCGGATAAAACCACATACTTGTTCATGCTCGAATGCCCACTCCTCGTCGGTTTTTCCATCGGGTTTGGTATTAGCAAACACCGGTAGATGCATTTTCATGATAAATAGGAGATCCTTCATTTTGTTTCTCCGGATGTGGTAATTTGTACCACTCAAACTAATCATCTTGCTCGTCCTTGCCTCCATCTTCCTCGATAACAAATAACCACAAGGTAAACTTTTCCGATGTGGAGGTTCACCTTAAGCGCGCAACCACGAAGCATACTCTGAAATACCAATAGACTCGATACCAGGTTGTTGGGAATTTAGCACAATGGATAGAAATGTGGAGGCGAATAAACAAATAAAAATGAGCAAATGATAAAGAGACACACCAGAAATTTAACGTGGTTCACCCTTCAATATGGGCTACGTCCACGGGACAAACTCCGAATAAATCTTCCACTAATAAAATATTAGTAGGCTTACAAGTGCGAGACTTCCCTAGAAACTTTCTAGAGGTGATCCCCAAAAATGAGATAAACTCAAAATAGTGGTACTATAGTGTATCACAAAACACTATCTATAAAACCTCACTATTTTGTCACTCCCTAAATATTTTTCTCACAACCAAAATTTTCTTTGAAAGAAAGAAGAGAGAAGAAAAGATTTCTCTTTGTTTTTGGTTTGAATTTAGGATGAAATGAAGAGAGCTGAGGGGCTCTATTTATAGCCCCTTTTTTTTATGTATATATATATATACATATATATATATATATATATATATATATATATATATTAGGTGAGTTAGTGAGTTAGGCAGCCTACCAATGTTGAAAGTAGGCGGAACTTAACACCAACAAATGTAATATAAAATTAAAAAATGATAATACTGAAGTAAATTCTAACTTTTATTTTAAAAAATTATATATTAATTGAAATAAACTCATTTGAATGCTTTGTAGGAAACACCGTCTTCTTTAATAGTTGTCCTTCATGAATTTCAAATGTTTTTTTAAATATTTATTTATTATTTTAATTAATTAGATATTATTTTAATTGCTAAAATTGTTGTATAAACTGATACAAAATTTTAATTGAATATTCCCTATAAATTCCCTTTTTTTTGTAAGCTGGAAGGCATCTTTATTATTACACAGTATTAGTTCTGATGTATTTAGTTGTAAAAGGAGTATCAATTATTGTCCCGCATTCTTAGTATCAACAAAGAATGGACATCAGCAGAGTTTGCATTCCAATTTGTTAACCAGTGGATCGTAGGAGATCTTCTGCGGCAACAATTTCTCTGACGCTGACTCCTTTTTGCAACCATGCAGCTCGTGGAAATGGTTTCCTTATTTCTGAAACCATAAAATAAAATAATATCAATAGTTAAATTTATATTTAAAAAATTAAAATATTTAAGAATTATAATTATAATCCTCACCTATTTGATGATCCAAGTCACTCGATTCTTTTTGATGGAATGTGAAAATCTTAAACCCCAACTGAAAGAAAAGTAAAGAAAAATTAATCAAAAATATATAGGTAAAATGACATAGTAATCAAATTAACACAAAAGATGAATGTGTTATTCCAATAATGAACTAAAAAATAAAAATTTCTAGATTTTAATGATTTCTTGTAAGAGTTTCACCATTAAGCTTGTTTCACCATCCTCATTTTTACTA
This sequence comes from Cynanchum wilfordii, assembly GCA_025388415.1. Classification (NCBI taxonomy): domain Eukaryota; kingdom Viridiplantae; phylum Streptophyta; class Magnoliopsida; order Gentianales; family Apocynaceae; genus Cynanchum; species Cynanchum wilfordii. Next base: position 676,148 of record JAHSUH010005351.1, on the reverse strand, counting down.
GTACAGCGGAGGATCCTTGTTCAGTACTAATTAACTCAATTTGGCTTGGTAACTTTGAGAATTAACATAAAAAGTAGCCTTTTCGACTTTAGCCTCAAGTTTTAAAAATTTCCTATCCCTACAACATTGTGATGTTGGACCTTTTACTCTATTGTTTTTTTATGGTTTAAATACCCAACAGGTGGAAATTGTGAATCCAATGAGCTTCCATAGAAGAATTGATGCAGAAACTGGCAACCCACATCATGCAAGGCCTAATTAAGATATCTAAGAGTGTCTTTTCCAAGAAAATTCTACCTAAGCCTCTCCAAAAAAAGCTAGTGCAGATAATCCATATACTTTCTCAAGTCACTGAACATCTAAACTTTTAGAAAATATCATGACAAATTTATTAACTTTAGAATTCGGGAAAAACTATTCCATCCAAGCATCACTTAATCCAGACTACAATTATATTCTCCATCTCTTCTCACAGTCTACCAGGTCTCAAGGTAGGGCAAGAATTGTCCCAAATAAGGTTGAAAAGGTAGTAAAGAATTGGTAAACTGATATTGAAATAATAAAATTTATTATTAGCTTTCTTGAGTTCATCAACAAGACATGAATTAACAGACCAGTGCCCTCCAAATTCATTCAACTGAAAAAAAGATATTTAAAGACAACTAGAATTTTCAAATTTAGTACCAACTAATATTTTGAAAAAGGCAAAAATCAAAATTAGATAAAACAATTGAAACGTACCTTCTGAATTCCCATTAGGGTGTCTTTGTCATTGGAAGGGATTAAAAGCTTCATATAGTAAGCATTATAGCTGCAAAAGGAGAATTCATCATAAGGACAAATAGCTGTAAGCATGAGTTTATTAGCGAGTCTTAACTATGCAAATAATAATTATTGTGATTTATAGGAAAAGCAAATCAAAATGGTTAAAACTAATGCACCAAAACTAACAGCTGTGTGTATAAGCAAACTGAGCCACAATGAAATGGAAATTAGACAATATTAAGCCCAACATATAGACACAGAAGACTCCATGCCCTTTTCTGTCATCTGTTTAACACTGAAGGCCCTATCTAATCTATTATATGACCTTGGAACATAAAGCAGGGCCAAAAACATCATGAAATGAACTTCAGCCTCTTCAGGTTACCAAATAACCTTGGTAAAGAAAGAAAGGTCAGAAATTATCATCTAATGGAATTTAATTTACATTCTCAATGAACACAGTAAAGTAAGGTGAAAAATATCCAACAGATCATTTTAAGTAGGTTTGACTACGCTGAATCCATGAGATTGATGAACCAACTCCAAGCTGCATGTAGTATAGAGAAAATTTATAAAAAATTCAGCCAGAAGATATTAAGGACAAGAAGCATATACACCATACCAAAAAGTTTCAATAGAAACATTAGTCACCTAATGGTAAAAAATAAGCCATAAGAACTAGTACTCCAGAGATTTTCTGTACTAACACCACTTTTTCTTTCCTTTTCTTTCCATATGCATGTGTGTGTTTGTTGGGGGTGTGTTGATCAAGAAAAGTGAAAAAGTTCTATTTAAAGAGGCATTTGTTTCTTACATCTTGTCACAATTATCCTCCAGCAGTTTTATCAACTTTGTACCCAAATCAAGGCCATCTGGAATAGAGAAAGAAAGCAGTGATACCCATCCACAACGGCCTACACCAATTCCCTCAATGATACCCAAAGCTGGAACAAGTTAAAAGTATTATGTTCTTGCAAAAGACATAGATTAAAAACAAACATTTCAAGTTGTCATACTCTGAACATGGAAATTGAAGAAAATTTATCTAAGTGTCTTCTCTCTGGTTGCACCCATTTTAAGATAGTGTTACTGGGGGATAAAAGAAAGAGATAAATAGGAGCTTAAGGTCATTTACGGTGATTATGAGAAAGAATTTTATGCAAAGAGCAGAGACAAGACCAAAAGACATTTTCAGGTCATGAGGCATAAAATGCAAAAAAGCCAAGTGCCATATATCTTAAGGCGATAGACTTTAAGTTTCCCCTGGGGGTGGTAAGAAGGATCTCTGAACACAAGACCAAGGTCAGAGATTACCAGCAGATTTGCTAAATTCAAGATTATAAAGAAATTTCACCATACATAGAGGCAACCAAGACTGTTTATACTGATTTATATGCTTAATTAATATGATAGTGCAAAACATCAATCACCAAGCAGCCTTCCATGAACTCCAAATCCACTTTGGTTTTGATATTGCAAACTTAACACGAACAAATACAAGAAGTTAAAACCACAGGCTAGAAAAGAGTCCTATGCAGTGTACCATATACCAAACTAGAAGGCTCTAGTCCAACAAGATTTTACCATCCTGATCAGTAAAGCTACGCTTCCATATCCTTTGCATCGAACAAAATTTATAAATAAAAATTTAATGTTTATCACCTTTCAAACTAGAGAAGCAGAACAAAATTTGACAACTCTATCATGTTCCTAAATTAAAATTAAGAATTAACAGTTATCATTGGATTTCCACAATACGTCAACATTGTATAAAAGAGATCAATGTTCATATGATCTAACTAAAAAGAAATCCAATGTCATATGAGTAATTAACCAAGCAGAGGAGCAAACGAGAAATGAACTCACTGTATCCTGTGATTTGGCCTCCCGGCAAATAAACCACATGACAATTTGCCGGCCACTTTGCCAAAAGGTTCATATAGAAGAACGTGTCAGGCTGAAACAAACAACAAATTACAAGTGCAAAGATGAGAAATGAGTGCCACTTCCATTCCAAATCACTTCCATTCCAAATTCTACAAAGAATGCAAAATAAGTAAAATATCTTCTCCACGGGAAAATTTCAGAAAGGAATTTGCGTAAATCACGAATTGTGAATGAGGAGATGAATACTATCGTCTTCGTAGGTTGTAGATTAATTGGCACCAAACGGAGTAGGTCGTTGCAGCAGAAACGTCTGAAAGTCGTCATCGGATCACACCGTCTATAGGTCTTTGTTAGCTGTTCTTCATGGTCTGAAAAAAATATTTTCAGAACTTCAAAAACAGTAGATAGAGAACAAAAAATATTTTGTGAATCCTTTAAAGTAAAAACTGCAGAATTTTCAGAAGCTAAGTGATGTAAAGTTCGCGAGGGAGAGTCAGGAAAGATATCTCCCGCAATTTATGCCAACAATCTAACTAATTAACAGACTTTATAAGTCATCTACGATCGTTTTGGAAGACGAATTCGTACACCGGCGAGGGATTTACAGACAGATTTCCAGAGGGTTCCATGTTCAAAAGGATGTAACTCTCGCGCCAAAAAGGTTTTCTTCTTTTTTTTTTTTTTTTTTTTTTTCCAAAAGAGAGATTGTCAAATTAGTTGGATTGTGGTCTCTTTTATCATTTTTCAAAATAATTTTTTAAAAACTTTACATTTACTCAAAATCATCTTTTCTTTAATTTGAAATATAAAAAATATTTTAAAATTCTAATTATTTTATAAATAACAATATATTATTTGTATTTTCATTAATCTTATAGTTTTTAAATTTTTGCTACGTCCATATAACCTCTATATAATAAGTTTTGTAACTTCTTTAAGTTATGTATATATATCCTCCGCAAAATGGGGGTATTCTAACTGCTCCTTCTTTTGGAAATAACCGTTTTTAGGGCTTCGCAATTTTGTTTGGATTTGTTTTGATCGGATTGTTCTTATAAACTGTCTTGAATTTCTTTGTTTTTTTTTTGCTTCCTGGTGTGTTTTGTGTTGTGGTGATGGTGTTTTTCATAGTCTTCTACACAGTTGCGTTCAAATTACGATTTTGGCATGAATGAAGCTATTCTCAAGAAATTGGGGAAGGTGGCCATTGGTGCGAGATGATTCTATCTGTGCTCCTTTGGATGACGAAGATATACGAACGGGAGTGTACGAATGTGTTTGTAGTATCATTGTATGTATTTTTGGTCATCCTAGAGTTAACCAAAAGGGTTTGAAGGCGGTACTCCGGAAGTCTTGGTGCTTGTGACTCCCTATCAATCTAGCATCTCGATACTTCTTTGTACCAGGTCTTTCTTGACTCGAAAGAAACTGTTTCTTTTGTTCTTGAAAATGGGCCATGGAGTTTTGAGAACTATTTGGTCCTTGCTTGTCCCTGGTGCAATACTAGGGAGTATCACAACGGACAATTTGATGTGGAGCGATTCCGGATTCATGTTGTTGGTCTTCCGAGATATTGTTACACTCTAGAGGTGGGAACCAAATTGGCAAATATGTTGCCTAATTGTTCGGAATTTAAGATCCGTGAGGATTGACGCACATGCCTCAAATTTTTCTATTTCCGAGTTGAGGTTACTCTCCATGACAACTTTGCGTAGGTGTCTGCATGTTTGCACTCCAAATGGCTAATTGTATCCTGCCCTGGTGAAATATGAACGTCTTTCGATGTTGTCTTTCGATGTGGACTCATAGGTCATTGGTACTGTGAATGTGCTGATAATACAAATAATGTGGTGGTTAAGGAGATGCTTTATGGACCATGGATGGGAGGAGTGGATTGTATGGCATATGAGGTTCTTCAAAGTTCTAATCTCTTTGTGCAAACAATAAGATTTGGTGGTAAGTGTAGTGCCAAACAATACAAGTGCTGATAAAGGGGATGTGCATTCCACTTCGATACTAGTTGTATTACTCCTTAGAAGAGATCTAATTTGCAGACTGCGGAAGATTCCGAGGATCAAGATTGTGTTGGTCCATGTAAACGTCTTAAATTTCTATCGGTGGAGGCTGCTGGGCAGCCCCGTCGGGACCAATGAGTTGCCTTTCTTGGAATTGCCGAGGTTTGGGTTCACCTTGAACAATTCACGAACTTAAGAACCTTGTTTGGGTGGAGAAATCGAATATTTTATTGTCGGTTGAAACAAAATTGACTTAGGAATGCTGTCTTTTTCTCCCTAATGTGTTAGGGTTTCTGTGTGGTGTTTTGATCATGGTTCGTAATATCGGCCGGTTCCGAGACGAATCGGCAGATTCGTATCCGGAACGGCTTCTTCCGATACAAAAACGATACAAATTTTCATATCTTTACCATATCGTCCCGATCCAACCGATATTTAACCGATATCAGCCGAAACGATCGATATTTACCCGATATCGCCGATATGAATATATATATATATATATATATATATATATATATATATATATATATATATATATAAAAAAAAAGTAAATTGGTGCAAAAATTGGTGAAAAAAAAGTAAATTTCAACTATAAATGCAACCCATTACATATCATTCAATTGTCATTATTGTTCTTCCATTTTCACAATCTTAGTTGCCATTATTGTTCTTTCATTCTCACAATTTTAGTTGGATTTGGGAAGGAAGGAGCCGAAGCCTGAGGAGGAAAAAAAAAAAAAAAAACAAAAAAAAATAGAGAGAGAGAGAACAGAGGAGCCGAGGAGAAGAAGAATAAAAAAAAAAGAGAGAGAATGAAGATAGGTTAGTGTTATATATATATATTTTTTTTTTATTTTTTGTAAGTTAGTGTTATATATACACATATTATATGTATATATATATATATACATATACATATATACATATATTATATTACTATTATATATACACCTACTATACATCATTATTATATGTCATCATTATTATATGTCGATCATTTTGTTTTCTAAAACAACCTATTTTTTTTTTTTTTTTTTGGTAAGTTTTAAAAGCAACTCATTAATCATTATATATATAATATATATTATATTAATACTATATATATATTATTTTTTTGACTAAAGTACTATATACTAACCTCATCTCCCACAAATTTAGGTTAGTGCTATATATACATATATTATAAATATATATTTATATATATGTTATTTATAAATATTTATATTAATAATATATATTATATTTGTGTTAGATATTTATATTCAGTTTAATGGAAGGTTGAGCCTCCTAAGTTTAAATTTTAATTTCTGTCTTTAATGGAAGGCTGAGCCTCCAGATTTGAATTTGTATTGTGTTTGTTTTGTTTACCTTCAAATCCATCTTTGTTTCATTAGGCCAACAATCACATATCATATTCAAAAGATGATTTTGAGCCTCCTCGTAGGTATGTCATATTTATTTTTATTTCTTTCAATTATGTTTATATACATCTAGTTTAATTTTTTTTTAAAGTTATTTTCTTTTAAAAATATACATTTATGTATTTTTTTATATTACAGAGTTGATTATTTATGATAATTAGAAATATGGATAAATTTAAAAAGTTTATGTTATATGTTCTTAAATATCTTATTACATGTAAATATTGATATATTGTATTAATACTTTAAAAGTATTATATAAAAATTATTGTAATTTTAATTTTTTTTAATATTTATTATAATATTATAATAATAAATTATATATTTTTTATCGTCCGATATATTCCGTATCGTACGATATTTGATCAATATTCCGAGATCGATATGGAACGGTGCCCTCGGATAGCGAGGGCGAACCATGGTTTTGATTGGAAGGTAGGGATTAGGGGCAGGTTTGGCGTTGTTTTGGCATGACTATGTTGACCTAACAATTCTTCATTTTTCTGCGAGGCATATCAGCTCGGTATTCAAGGGTTGGAAGTTAGGGACTTTAGGGTATATCACTGGTTTCTAGGGAAACCCGAGGGTTGGTGATCGACAACATTCATGGGATTTACTGTGCAGAATATGCCCCTCTTCGGACTCTCCATGGTTGGTGCTAGGTGATTTTAATGAAATTTTGTTGCCTGGGGAGATGAAGGGTATGAATGACCGATCAAATAGCCAAATTTAAAACTTCCGGAATGTTATCTGTTGAGAATCAATATCAGCCATAATAAGTAATCCTAACCCCAATCTAAAGTTAAATAATATTGTCCAAGCTCAATGTTAGTTTGATGATGTAATTGCTTACAATTGCAAAATTAGGTGAGCTTGGTAGGTGAGCTTGGTAGGTGAGATTGTTAGGTGAAATTGTGTGGTGTAGATTTCATTGAGTTTCCTATAAATACCTAAGTACTTAACCATTGTAAATCATAAAATGAAAAACAAAGTTGTTTGTTAAACAAGAAAAGCTTTGTTCCTTAGTGTTTTGTGAGTTCTCTTTAGAGTGTGTTTTATTTTCTTCTCAAGATAATTTAGAGTTGTGTACTCTATTTATCAAACAATTGGTATCAGAGCAAGGTTGTGAGTTAGGTTGTCTAAATCTCTTGAAAGTCTTAGTATGCTCTGTGGTTGCGGTTGTGACTGATCTTCCACATCAGAAACGATTTCTTGAGATTGTTAGTAAGAGAGTTTCTTAGTGTCGTGAGTAGTCTGTGACTTTGCAAGCTTTGTGTCAAAGTTAGCTTGTTTGGTATTACCGAGGTACTACCAACACGATGAGTGATCTTCAAGTCGTTGGAGGAATCAAGAAGCTCAATAACCAAAACTACAACACGTGGGCAACATGTATGGAGTCTTACCTACAAGGTCAAGACTTGTGGGAGGTTGTCGGTGGAAGTGAAGTTACACAACCGGCAGTAGAAGATGCTAATGGCGTCTTGCGAAAGTGGAAAATTAAAGCAGGTAAAGCGATGTTTGCTTTAAAAACCACAATTGAAGAAGAAATGTTGGAGCACATCCGGGAGGCCAAAACACCGAAGGAAGCATGGGATACTTTTGTTACACTTTTTTCAAAGAAGAACGATACAAAATTGCAACTTCTTGAGAACGAGCTGCTATCGATGTCACAACGTGACATGACAATTGCCCAATATTTTCACAAGGTGAAATCAATATGTCGCGAAATTTCAGAGTTAGATTTGACAGCGTCTATTGGCGAAGCCGGGATAAAGAGAATAATTATCCATGGTTTGAGATCCGAATACCGAGGGTTCGTTGCTGTTGTACAGGGATGTACACGACAAACCATCACTTGTTGAGTTTGAAAATTTGCTTACAGGTCAAGAAGCTATGGCCAAGCAAATGGGAGGAGTATTACTGAAGGGTGAAGAGGAAGTTCTCTACGCCAACAAAAGCAAAAGCAGTTTCAAACGACATACTGGTAGTGGATCTAATAGGGATGGTGACAAGATGCAAAGTTACCAAGGAAAGGGAGGCTCTCGTCTAGGGGGAGCTTCGAAGAATCGCGGCAATAGCAGAAAGTTCGATGGTAAGTGTTACAACTGTGGGAAGATAGGTCACATGGCAAAAGATTGTTGGGCCAAGAAAAAGCATGTTGAAAGTAATGCTGCTACTTCCAATTCTAAAGAGATTTCCGAAGATAGTTGGGATGCCGAAGCGCTGTTCGCTATGGAGGAAGAAGAATTAGCTCTCACAGTAACAACACCAAAACGAATTGACTATCGGAATGATTGGATCGTAGACTCGGGTTGCTCAAATCATATGACGGGTGATAAAATGAAGTTGCAAAACCTGTCTGAGTACAATGGAAGTCGTGTGGTGGTGACAACTGACAATTCAAGGTTACCGATAGCTCACATTGGTAAGACGACAGTAACACCTAGATATAATTCTAACCATGTGCTACTTCAAGATGTCTATCATGTCCCAGGAATGAAGAAAAATTTGCTATCTGTGGCTCAATTGACATCATCGGGCCACTATGTCTTGTTCGGTCCAAATGATGTGAAGGTGTATCGTGATCTCAAAATCTCAGGAAAACCAACAATAGAGGGGCGACGATTGGAGTCTATCTACGTGATGTCAGCAGAGTCTGCATATGTTGACAAGACAAGAAAAAATGAGACAGCAGATCTATGGCACATGCGGTTAGGTCACGTTAGCTATTCAAAGCTAAGTGTGATGGCGAAAAAGTCGATGCTTAAGGGGCTTCCTCAACTTGACGTGCGAACAGACACGGTCCGTGCAGGATGCCAGTATGGTAAAGCACACCAATTGCCATACGAGGCATCGGAGTTTAAGGCAAAGGAACCATTAGAGTTAATTCACTCTGACGTGTTTGGGCCTATTAAGCAACGATCAATTGGCGGTATGCAGTACATGGTGACATTCATTGATGACTTCTCAAGGTATGTATGGGTTTTCTTTATGAAAGAAAAATCCGACACATTCTCAAAGTTTAAAGAGTTCAAAGAGTTAGTTGAAGGAGAAGTGGAAAAGAAGATTTGTTGCTTGCGCACAGACAACGGGGGAGAATATAACTCAAGTGAGTTCTCTCAATACCTAAGGGAATGCCGAATACGTCATCAATACACTTGTGCCAACACACCACAACAAAATGGTGTAGCCGAGAGAAAGAACCGACATCTTGCAGAAATTTGTCGAAGTATGCTACATGCAAAGAACGTACCGGGAAGGTTTTGGGCTGAAGCAATGAAGACTGCAGCCCTTGTGATCAATAGACTTCCTCAACCCAGGTTAGAATTTGTTTCACCCTTTGAGAAATTATGGAACATGAAACCTACAGTTAGCTACTTTCGAGTATTTGGCTGTGTATGTTATGTATTTGTTCCCGATCATTTACGAAGCAAGTTTGACAAGAAAGCTGTTAGATGTATCTTTGTGGGATACGACAGCAAAAGAAAGGGGTGGTAAATGTTGTGATCCGATGAGTGGAAGGTGCTACACTTCACGAAATGTGGTATTTGATGAAGCATCTTCTTGGTGGTCCTTAGAGAAGGAGGTGCTACCAGACTCTAGAGAATTTGAAGAAAAGCTACAACAAAAGATAGAGAAACATATTGTTCAACTCCAACCAAGTTTAGATGAATCAGAAGATCCAAACAGCAATGATGTCGAGCAAACAGAATCTCAAAATCCTTGGCAAACTGGCGTGTATCAGCAACCAAACGAAGAAGGTGGGCCCAGTGAAATGGAAGCATCAACTCCACAATCTCAACTCCGAAGGTCAACAAGAACACGAAAGCCAAATCCGAATACGCCAATGCGGCCATAAGTGAAGAAGCAACAGCAGCGCTCGAGACGTTTGAAGAAGCATCGCATAGTTCCGAATGGGATGGCTATGAAAGAAGAGATCGATGCACTTAAGCAAAATCGGACTTGGGATCTTGTGCCAAAGGCAAGAGATGTGAAACCCATATCCCGCAAGTGGGGTTTACAAGATAAAGCGTCGTCCAGATGGATCAATCGAAAGGTACAAGGCACGGTTGGTAGCTCGTGGTTTTTCTCAACAGTACGGACTAGACTATGATGAAACGTTTAGTCCAGTAGCGAAACTTACAACTGTACGAGTCCTACTTGCCCTTGCAGCCAACAAAGACCGGAATTTGTGGCGGATGGATGTGAAGAATGCTTTTCTTCATGGTGAGCCGGATCGAGAGATCTACATGATCCAACCAATGGGTTTTCAGAGCCAAGATCATCCCGAATATGTGTGTAAGCTGCGGAAGCACTCTACGGATTGAAACAAGCACCCCGGGGCATGGTATGGTAAGATTGCTGAATTTCTAACACAAAGTGGCTATTCGACATCCGGCAGATTCCAGCTTGTTTGTCAAGGCCAATGAAGGAAAGCTTGCTATCGTGCTAGTGTATGTGGATGACTTAATCATAACAGGTGATGATGAGCAGAAATTCTTCGGAGACAAAGGAGAATTTATCGTCCGTTTCCGATGAAGGAACTTGGTCACCTAAGCACTTCCTTGGTCTAGAGGTTGATCGAACACAAGAAGGAATATTTCTCTCAACAGAAATATGTCAAAGATTTGTTGAAGAGATTCGGAATGCTCGAATGCAAGCCGAGTTCAACGCCGATGGAGCCAAATGCCAAAATGTGTGGACATGAAGGAAAAGTTTTGGAAGATGCGACGATGTATCGACAATTGGTAGGTAGTCCGATATACTTAACTTTACTCGACTAGACATTTCTTATGCAGTTGGTGTGATGAGTCGGTACATGCAAAATCCAAAGAAGCCTCATTTGGAAGCAGTCGGCGTATACTAAGATATGTGAAGAGTACACTTGACTATGGTCTTCGTACAAGAAAGGTGAAAATTGCAAGCTAGTTGGTTCTTGATGCGACTATGCAGGAGATCATGACACTAGGAGATCAACAACCGGTATGTGTTTAAGCTTGGTTCGACAACTTTCTTGGTGTAGCAAGAGACAACCGACAATATCTTTATCAACCACAGATTTAGAGTATCGAGAGCGAAGCAATGGCAGCTCAAGAGAGTACATGGTTGATACAACTCATGAATAATCTACATCAACCAGTAGATTATGTTGTTCCGTTATATTGTGACAATCAATCAGCAATTCGTTTGGCAGAGAATCCAATCTTTCATGCTAGAACTAAGCATGTTGAAGTGCACTATCATTTTATCAAAGAAAAGGTTTTGCAAGAAGAAATTGAGATGAGACAGATCAAGACCGATGATCAAGTTGCAGACCTATTCACAAAAAGTTTGAGTATAGGAAAATTCGAAATGTTTCGCCGTCAGCTCGGCTCAGTGCAAAGAATGAGAGCTGACATTGAGGGGGAGTGTTGAGAATCAATATCAGCCATAATAAGTAATCCTAACCCCAATCTAAAGTTAAATAATATTGTCCAAGCTCAATGTTAGTTTGATGATGTAATTGCTTACAATTGCAAAATTAGGTGAGCTTGGTAGGTGAGCTTGGTAGGTGAGATTGGTAGGTGAAATTGTGTGGTGTAGATTTCATTGAGTTTCCTATAAATACCTAAGTACTTAACCATTGTAAATCATAAAATGAAAAACAAAGTTGTTTGTTAAACAAGAAAAGCTTTGTTCCTTAGTGTTTTGTGAGTTCTCTTTAGAGTGTGTTTTATTTTCTTCTCAAGATAATTTAGAGTTGTGTACTCTATTTATCAAACATTATCGATGATCTATGCTTGAGTGAAGTGAAGGGTAATGGGGACTATTTCAACTGGACTAATAGACGGAAGGTTTACAGTGTACTTGGGCTCTCCTAGATCCCGCTTTTGTAACTAAGTCTGTATTGGAGTTAGAAGAGACTATCAACTTGGTTGTCATTGGAACATGCAAGTCCGACCATAGTGCAATTAAGGTGTCTTTCACAATTAGATCAAACTGTGGGGGATACAGACTGTTGGGGTTGGATTTCAACCCAAAGTCCCACATGGAAAAAATAGGCAAAGAATTGCTTACATATAAGGAATTCTCACCTACTCCATTAGTATGAAGCATTTTGGAAAAGTGCCAAGAACAAACCCGTGAGGGCTTATGCCCAAAGCGGACAATATCATACTAATGTGGAGTTAGGTGAAGTGGCAGCCCAACCCGATGCTAAACGGACTCAACAAGTGGTATCAAAGCCCAAGGTTAAGTGGGTTGCATGTTCGGTGTGGAGGAAGCCCTCTCAATGTTGATGCCCAACGATATGGTGCATTGTGTGTCGAAAGTCTTCCTGGCAATGTTGAAGGTCAGGCGGCGAGTTTCGGAGGTGAGACCACGGATATGTGGTGGTCCGGCGGTGCAAGAGGATTTGGTTTGAGGGGAGGATTGTTGGGGTTGGATTTCAACCCAAAGTCTCACATGAAAAAAATAGGCAAAGGAAGGTGATCATAACATATCGTACTTTCACCACCATGCTTCGCAACGGCATCGACGGAATTTAATCACAACACATCGGGGCAAACTAATACTAAGTTTAAAGATATTTCAGTCGGAGGTAGTGGCACTGGGCTCATTGCTTCCTCGAAAATTTTTCCAGATTTTGATGCTACTTTTGAGGGTGTGGATATTAAGAGGCTTTCCTCAACTTAACACAAAACAAGGATGGAGATTGTTACACTTTCTAGACTAGTTAGCTGCCAAAGTTTTACAAGCAAAATATTCCGCAATGGGGAGTTTTTATCTACTAAATTAGGGTCATGTCCCTCTTATCTATGGTGCTCATTTCTGAAGGGTCGGGATTTGTTATTGAAAGGACTCAGATGGAGAATAGGAGATGGAAGTAGGGTTAAGGCTTTTATGGATCCATGGTTGGAAATGTCTGTGTCTTTTAAGCCTATCACAAAACCTTATTTCTTGACTAATCAACTACTTGTTGCGGATCTAATCCAGGATGGGTAGTGGCGGAAGCCGTTGGTGGATGTATTATTTATGGAGCGAGATCGTGATCTTATTCTGGCAACCCCTCTTCAGTTGTCATCTTCTTTTAACTTGTAAATCTTTCTCCCATGTCTTTATTTATTGCTGAATCGCACCCAAGAAAATTTAGAAAATAAGAAAACTTAAATTGGGAAACTGCAATCTTAAGGAAGAACTGTTGTTGGTTAAAAGAAAAAATAATTAAAAATAATATAAAAAAATATAAAGTTGAGATAAAAAATAAAGTAAAAAGTTAATAAATAAATAAAATATTGTAATTTATTAAACATTAATTGAGAATAAATAAGAAAAAATTTAAGATTTGAATTTAATTACAATCATAGTATTTACTTGTTAGATATATATATATATATATTTTTTAAGAGAGTAAGATGAAGTATAAAGAAAAAAGAAAATAGATAGAAAAAAATGAAGGAATAAAAAAAAAATAATAATAAATATTTAACATTAAGTAAATTTGAAAATTTTTAAAAAATATAGATAAGAATTAAAAAAAAAGAGACAATTAAAGAAAAAGGGAAAAAAAAATATTAAAACTCATAAAATTTACAAAAATGCCACCATAAAATGTAATTTTATATACATAAGATATAAACATAAAGCTTTTTTTTTTTTTTTTAAAGTATAATAATCAGGAAATTAGTATATAAAATTAATTTATAAAACAAAATCTCAAAATATTAAAATAATAATTGTAACATGTTAAAAATATTTTCAAGAGTAAAATACAATACTTTTTTAATAAAAATATATATTGGAAACTGTAATATAAATATTTATATATAAAATCTAAGTAACATAAAAAATGTATAGAGGAATAAAAATCTTGTTTCTTCGTTTTCTAACCGTAGGCATAAAAATATTTTTGTTGAAGAATACAAAAAAGTAATAAATTACAAAATAGGTCCCTCAAGTTGTTATGTTGTTCATTATGATTTCTCAAACTTATAAATTATTAACAAATCTCTTAATTCGTATTATAAATCTTTAAATTGATTCAAGTTTCTTTTGTCCCCCTAACTACAAGTGAAATTAATTTAATATACACCCTTCTCACTGCATCACTTCTTTGGAAGAATTGATCCAATTCTCTATATTAAATAACTCTCTTATTTATATTTATATTTATATTTATATTTAAGAGTAATCGGTGAATTTGGTCTCAAATAAATTTATGTTTGGTAAGTTTAGTCCTAAATTTTTTTTTTAACTTTTAAAGTCTCAAACTTTATTATCTAAGAAAAATTAAGTTCTTTTTCACAAATTTTGTCAAAATTTTTTAAAATTTAACGGTTTGTGTGGTTTATTAAACAAAATAAAAGGGTAATCAAGTCATTTTACATGAAATATATTTATATATATATATCGTTTTACCCTTTTGAAAAATATTTTGTGAATGAGTGTTGCAACCCTTTTTATTCTAATTTTGTAGATATTTCATATAGAGTGACTTAAGTATCCTTTATTTAATCGACTAAAATCACAAAAATCGTTAACTTTTTAAAATTTTTGATGAAATTTGTGAAAAATGACATTAGTTGTATTAGGTAAAGAAGTTTGGGAATTTAAAAGTAAAAAAATATATTTTAGGACTAAACTTGTCAAACATAAATTTGTTTGGAATTAAATTTATCAATTACTCTTATATTTAATATTACAATTATTTTTTATTTTACTTTAGTTAAGAAAATGTAACTTAATTGATAGTAAATTTACTTATGATTTTTAGAAGTTTGAGTTTGAGACAGAGTCAAATTAAAAAAATATATATTTTACTTCTTGGGTATCTTCTTCCTTAATATATTGTTTGACTACTCATATATAAATAAAATTATATGAAACTCATTATAGCCTCACCAATGTTGACCTACTATATAAAATTATATTAAACTCATATATATAAAATTATATGAAACTGAAAATTATAAATTATATGCAACAAGGGACCAACAACAATATCAATAGCCTCACCAATGTTGACCTACTATATGGGAGAGGACGACGAAAGAGAATTTGACAAAGTGGATAGCTTGTGCGATGATAGATCTGACTCAAAGTCAAACTCGAAAGATAAGACGACAAAAGATTATACACCGGTGGTAAAGATTTCGGCAAAAAAATATCATAGTTTGTTCAAACCTTGGAAGGGTGCCTTGGTTCTAAAGCTATTGGGGAAGACTATTAGCTTTAGATTCATGGAGCAGCGCACTAGCAATCTTTGGAACTTGGAGGCTGGGTATAAACTCATTGATTTAAAGCAAGGGTACTATCTAGCTCATTTCTTTACAAGGATTGACTACTACAAGGTACTCGAGGACAGCTTGTGGATTATACTAGGGCATTATCTCGCTCACTGTGACAAAATGGAGGCCTAACTTTAGACCCTCTATGGAAAATGTCAATTCAACACTTGTATGGGTTCATTTTCCAAAAGCCCCCCTTGAACTCTTTGATGAGGAAATCCTATTTGCTATGGGGAATATTGTGGGGAAAGCCATCAAGATAGACAATATGACTTTGCAAGTTGATAGAGGCAAGTATCCCATAATTTGTGTGGAGGTGAACCTATCACCTCCTCTCATCCCGTTTATTTAGTCCTGGGTTGTCTTCAAAGGGTGGAGTATGAAGTTATGTTCTTAATCTGCTTTGATTGTGACAAATATGGTCACCAGCCAAATAGTTGTCCAACTTCTGGCAAGCAGCCCTCATAGGAACTTGGGGGAGGGGGGGGGGGGGGTGATGCGTGGCTTCCGACTAAAGGAGGGGAGACCAACAAACTATATGGTTTGTGGATGTTGCCAAATGTTCTCGATACTTTCCAAGCTCAAATGGGTCTCCGATAGGGAGACCCATTACCTCCCTATCTCTTCATCTCGTGCATGGAGACGTTGAGTTACCGAATCACTAATGCAGTAGAGAAGAAGCAATGGTAGCCCATTCGTTTCTCAAGGAATGGTCAACCTATCTCACATATATTCTTCGCCGACACCTACTCTCAAGGGCGGGTTATAGAGCATATTCTGAAATATTTTTGTGCTAAATCTGGTAAAAAAGTGAGTGTTAATAAGTCCAGAATTTGGTTTTCACTGGGCACGCTGACATACCTTCAGGGAACTATCTACTCAGCCTTTGGTATAAAGGCTACTACATACTTAGGAGTATGTCTTGGAGCTCCCTTAACCCATGGTAGAACAGCTAATTCCGCCTATCAATTTTTGCGCACCAAAATTCGTTCCAAACTATCCACTTGGAAGCTATGAGTATTATCGAAGGCTGCAAGAGTGCTTTTAATTCGCACCACTCTAATGGATATTCCTGCACAGCGGAATCATGAGGGAAGTAAACAAAATTTGCAAACCTTTTTTCTGGTGGGAGACACTTGGTGTACGGAAAATGCATACCATTAGATGGAGTAAAATCTGCCAACCCAGGTCAGCTGGCGGTTTGGGCATTCCAAATTTATGTTTATCGAATAGAAGTTTGTTGGCCAAGTTTGGTTGGAGAGTTATCATGGGTGGTAACAATCTCACATGCAGAGTTCTGACGGAGAAGTATGGGGGCTGGATAGGGATGACTAAGCCGGTAGCCAAAGATAACATCTCGGCTACTGGGAGGTGTATCAGGAAAACCACTGACATTATCAGATTAGGTACAAAATGGAGGGTAAGCAATAGGGTCACTCCCAAGTCCCACCTTTTGGTTCGACTGTTGGCTCTTTTGGCCTCCAGACCTCTGCTGGATTGGGATAAAATGGCTACAGTTAGAGACTACTAGACTGTGGATGATTGCTAGGATATAAATTCCCTCTAAGACTTATTGCATTCGACTATGATTGATAAACTCGACATTCCCATCTGGTAGGCCTCTTTCACAGGGTTGTTCTCTACCAACTCTGTCAGAAAGTTGCTAGCTAGACAAGATGATATTGCTGTCTTGTTTATATGGAAGAGAATCTGGAAGTTTAAGGGGTTGACATGTGCCTCCTTTTTTACACTGTGGTCCAGTTTACATGGAATATTACCTACAACTGACTTTCTATGGAAGAGACACATCATATTGTCTCCACATTGTGATCTTAGAAAGGAGTAACTCAAACATACCTTCATGTTCTTCGAGACTACCATGATAGTTCAAAAAATGTAGGAAACACTACTTTCTCTGGGTCACTGGAATCAGTTCTTGCAACCAGCACCAATTAGAATAAGTATAATCAACTAATACCAACAAATGTAATATAAAATTAAAAAACAATAATACTGAAGTAAATTCTAACTTTTATTTTAAAAAATTATATATTAATTGAAATAAACTCATTTGAATGCTTTAATAGTTGTCCTTCAAGAATTTCAAATTTTTTTAAAATATTTATTTATTATTTTAATTAATATTCTAATTGCTAAAATTGTTGTAAAAACTGATACAAAATTTTAATTGAATATTCCTTATAAATTCCCTTTAAAATTTGATACTAAGGTATCATCATTATTACTTTTTTTTTTTTTTTTTTGAAGCTGGAAGGTATCTTTATTATTACACAGTATTGGTTCTGATGTATTTAGTTGTAAAAGGAGTATCAACAAGGTTTGCACATTATTAGCATCAGAGTTTGCATTCCAAGGTATGCACATTATTGACAAATTAAATTCCAATTTATTAATAAATCCTTGCTCTTTAGGCGATCTTCTTCGTCAAGAATTCCTAAGACGCCGACTCCTCTGTCCAACCATGAAGACCGTGGTAATGGTTTCCTTACTTCTGAAACCATAAAATAAAATAATATCAATAGTTAAATTTATATTTAAAAAATTAAAATATTTAAGCATAATAATTATAATCCTCACCTATTATCTTATCCATTACATGGAGTGCGAAAAACTTATACCCCAACTGAAAGAAAACCAAAACACAATCAAATAACGCGTTAATCAAAAATAAGTAAAATGACATAGTAATCAATGTATCAAAAAAGATGAATGTGTTATTCCAATAATCAACTAAAAAATAAAAATTTCTAGGTTTTAATGATTTCTCGTAAGAGTTTCACCATTAAGCTTGTTTCACCACCCTCATTTTACTAGTACAACGGAGGATCATTCTTCAGTATTTATTAACTCAATTCGGCTTGGTAACTTTGACAATTAACATATCAAGTAGCCTAAGCCTGAAGTTTTAAAAACTTCCTATCCCTACAACATTGTGATAATGGACTTTTTACTCTCTTGTTTTTATGGTTTAAATACCCAACAGGCGGAAATTCTTAATCCAATGAGCTTCCATAGAAGAATTGATGTAGAAACTGGCAACCCACATCATGCAATGCCTAATTAAGATATCTAAGAGTGTCTTTTCCAAGAAAATTCTGCCTAAGCCTCTCCAAAAAAAGCTTGTGCAGATAATCCATATATTTCTCATGTCATTGAACATCTAAACTTTTATAAACTGTCATGACAAATTTATTAACTATAGAATTCAGGAAAAACTATTCCATTTGCATGTGCTATAAATGTAGATTCCAAGAATCACTTAATCCAAACTACGATTATATTCTCCATCTCTTCTCACAGTCTACCAGGTCTCAAGGTAGGACAAGAATTGTCCCAATTAAGGTTGAAAAAGGTAGTAAAGCATTGGTAAACTGATATTGAAATATAAAATTTATTTATTAGCTTTCTTGAGTTCATCAACAAGATATGAATGAACAGGCCAGTGCCCTCCAATTCATTCAACTGAAAAAAGATATTTAAAGACAACTAGAGTTTTCAAATTTAGTACTTCAAAAGCAAAAATCAAAACTAGATAAAACAATTGAAACGTACATTCCGAGTTTTCTTTAGGCTGCCACTGGCATCGTCAGGGATAAAAAGCTTCATATAGTAAGAATTATAGCTGCAAAAGGAGAATTCATTACAAATAGTTGTAAGCATGAGTTTATTAGCGAGTCTTAACCATGCAAATAATAATTATTATGTGATTTACAGGAAAAGCAAACCAAAATGGCTAAAACTAATGCACCAAAACTAACAGCGGTGTCTTTATGCAAACTCAGCACAATGAAATGCAAATTAGACAATATTAAGCCCAACATATAGACACAGAAGACTTCATGCACTTTTCTGTCCTCTGTTTAACACTGAAGGCCCTATCTAAGCTATTATATGACCTTGGAACATAAAGCAGAGCCAAAAACATCATGAAATAAACTTCAGCCTCTTCAGGTTACCAAATAACCTTGGTAAAGAAAGAAAGGTCAGAAATTATCATCTAATGGAATTTAATTTACATTCTCAATGAACACAGTAAAGTAAGGTGAAAAATATCCAACAAATCATTCTAAGTAGGTTTTACTATGCTGAATCCATGGGATTGATGAACCAACTCCAAGTTGCATGTAGTATAGAGAAAATTTATAAAAAAATCAGCCAGAAGATATTAAGGACAAGAAGCATATACACCATACCAAAAAGTTTCAATAGAAACATTAGTCACCTAATGGTAAAAAATAAGCCATAAGAACAAGTACTCCAGAGATTTTCTGTACTAACACCACTTTTTTTTTTTTCCACTTTTCTTTCCATATGCATGTATTGTGTGTTTGTTGGAGGTGTGTTGATCATCAAGAAAAGTGAAAAAGTTCTATTTAAAGAGGCATTTGTTTCTTACATCTTGTCACAACTATCATCCAGCAGTTTTATCAACTTTGTATCCAAATCAAGGCCATCTGGAGTAGAGAAAGAAACTAGCGATATCCGTCCACATCGATCTGTACCAGCTCCCTCAATGATACCAAAAACTGGAACAAGTCAAAATTATTATGTTCTTGCAAAAGACAGATTAAAAACAAACATTTCAAGTTGTCATACTCTGAACATGGAAATTCTCTCTGGTTGTACCCATTTTAAGATAGTGTTACTGGGGGACAAAAGAAAGAGATAAATAGGAGCTTAAGGTCATTTATGGTGATTATGAGAAAGAATTTTATGCAAAGAGCAGAGAAAAGACCAGAAGACATTTTCAGGTCATGAGGCATAAAATGCAATTAAGCCAAGTGTCATATATCTTAAGGAAGTGTCCCGTGGGGGTGGTAAGAAGGATCTCTGAACACAAGACCAAGGTCTGAGATTACCAGCAGATTTGCTAAATTCAAGATTATCAAGAAATTTCACCCTACATAGAGGCAACCAAGACTGTTTATACTGATATATGCTTAATTAATATGATAGTGCAAAACATCAATCACCAACCAGCCTTCCATGAACTCTAAATCCCCTTTGGTTTTGATATTGCAAACTTAACACGAACAAATACAAGAAGTTAAAACCACAGGCTAGAAAAGAGTCCTATGCAGTGTACCATATACCAAACTAGAAGGCTCTAGTCCAACAAGATTTGACCATCATGATCAGTAAAGCTACTCTTCCGTGTCTTTTGAATCGAACAAAATTTATAAATAAAATTTTAATGTTTATCACCTTTCAAACTAGAGAAGCGGAACAAAATTTGACAACTCTATCATGTTCCTAAATTAAAATTAAGAATTAACAGTTCTCATTGGATTTCCAAAATACGTCAATATTGTATAAAAGAGATCAATGTTCATATGATCTAACTAAAAAGAAATCCAATGTCATATGGGTAATTAACCACGCAGAGGCGCAAACGAGAAATGAACTCACTGTATCCTGTGATCTGGCCTCCCGGCAAATAAGCCACATGACAATTTGCCGGCCAGTTTGCCAATCGGCTCATATAGTAGAACATGTCAGGCTGAAACAAACAACAAAATATAAGTGCAAAGATGAGAAATGAGTACCACTTCCATTTCAAATTCTACAAAGAATGCAAAATAAGTATAATATCTTCTCCACGGGAAAATTTCAGAAAGGAATTTGCGTAAATCACGAATTGTGAATGAGGAGATGAATACTGTCGTATCCGTAGGTTGTAGATTAATTGACCCTAAACGGAGTAGGTTGTTGCAGCAGAAACGTCTGAACGTCGTCATCGGGCAACACCGTCTATAGGTCTTTGTTAGCTGTTCTTCACCGTCTGGAAGAAATATTTTCAGAACTTCTAAAACAGTAGATAGAGAACAAAAAATATTTTGTGAATCCTTTAAAGTAAAAACTGCAGAATTTTCAGAAGCTAAGTGATGTAAAGTTCGCGAGGGAGAGTCAGGAAAAATATCTCCCGTAATTTATGCCAAAAATCTAACTAATTAACAGACTTTATAAGTCATCGACGATCGTTTTGGAAGATCAATTCGTACACCGGCGAGGGATTTACAGACACAGATTTCCAGAGGGTTCCAAGTTCATAAGGATGTAACTCTCGCGCCAAAAAGTTTTTCATTTTTTTTTTTTTTTTTTTCCTCCAAGAGATTGTCAAATTATTCTTTATATTTTAGTTGGATTGTGGTCTCTTTTATCATTTTTTCTTTTAATGGTCAAAATAATTTTTAAAAAACTTTCCATTTAATCAAAATCATCTTTTCTTTAATTTGAAATATAAAAATATTTTAAAATTCTAATTATTTTATAAGAATAATTTGTGAGTTTGGTAAGCTCAATCCCAAAATATTTCTTTTTAATTTTTGAAGTCAAGAAAAGAAAAACAATGAAAGAAGAAAGAGAAAAAAAAAATTGTGAAAGATTTGAAGAAATTTAAAAACCTAGGACAACTTCAATTTGCCAAACAAGTTTCAACATCACCATTGTCATCTTCTTTCTCTTTCCCCTCAAACAAAGTATCTCTAACTCAGATTTATTTCCATTGTTTAAGTTTTAGAATTTTAAATCTAAAATTTAGAATTTTAAATCTAAAATTTTGAATTTCCTCAAATTTCTCTCCCAATATTTTCTTTCTTCTTTTAACGTTTATTATTCTTCTATGTTTTTTTCCCCCTTTTCTTCTCACTTTCATAACCAGATTTTTTAATTTTTGAAGAGAAAGAGAAAGAGAAAGAAGAAGATAATGGTGATGTTGAAATTCTTGGCCATTGTTAAAACTTGTTTGGCAAATTGAAGTTGCTCTAGGCCTTTTAAATTTCTCCAATTTTCTCTCAAAATATATATTTTTCTTCTTTCTTCTTCAGCTGTTTTTTTTTTTTTTTTTTTTTTTTTTGCCTTTCTTCTCACTTTCAAAATCATATATATTGATTATATATGATGACATTTTTACCCATTTAATTTTTTTTTCTCTCTCTTTTTAACTTGTAATGACATTTTTACCATTTTTTAAATTAACTAAACAATATAAACCGTTAAATTTTTAAATTTTTTTAATGGAATCCGTCAAAATGACCTTATGTTTATCTAATAAAAAAATTGGGACTTTAAAAGTTAAAAAAAAAATTTTTTGGGATTGAGCTTGTCAAAAGTAAATTTGTTTGAGACTAAACTTACCAATTATTCTATTTTATAAAGAACAATATATTATTTGTATGTCCATTAATCTCATAGTTTTTAAATTTTCACTACCTCCATATAACCTCTAAAGAAAAAAGTTTTGTAACTTCTTTAGAATAATAAAGAGAGAGTTATGTATATATTTATTTATGTATGTGTGAATATAAGTTACAAATAGTTCATCCATATAAATATGTGTTTTTTTTTCCCCTCAATATGGGGTTAGTTTATATGTTTTGATATATATATATATATATGAAATATATAAGAAGAAGAATGTTCTTCCTATTCCTTTGATCTCTATATTATTATCTTTCTAATTTTCTTTTGTTAATAATAATTTTATAACACGTTATAAGAACAAAACTCTACCAATTTAATATATTATTTGAAGTTGGACTCGAAAATAAATAGGTATGTTATTTCTTTTAATACATTCGTATTAATATTGAATTTGTGATTTGTGACTCTTCTTGAGATTCATCTAACTATGATAGATCCAGCAGATACCACCGGTGTAAAATATTCAATCAACAAGAAAATTATTTCTGTTCTTGTTTGGACAATGTATAGATTATAGGGTAAATTGATAGAAAAATTTCATTAAAAAATTGTTGTTGTCGCTGGGAATCGAACTCGCAAGCCTCACTTACCACTAGACCATAATAATTTATATTAAATATTTGAATAATTGGTGAGTTTGATCCTAAACAAATTTACTTTTGGCAACCTTAGTCCCAAAATATTTTTTTTAACTTTTAAAGTCCCAAACTTTTTTATTAGAGAAAAATAAAGTCCTTTTTAACAGAATCCGTTAAAAACCCTAAAAAGTTAACGATTTATATGGTTTAACTAATTTAAAAAGGGGTAAAAATGTCATTACATAAGAAGAAATAAAAAAAAAAGAAAATAACTAATTAAAAAAAAGACTCGGACGCTCAAATATCTTACAAAAACTCGGACGCTCGTTCAATTCTCTACAAAGAAGACTCTTCATTTTGTTCTTTCAAAGCTTTACCTAAATCTTTTCGACTTTAATCTTCTTCCTCCTCCTGTAAGAGAGAGAAACAAAACATGTGTCCATACACGAGAAAGCTCGAGGAAAGTAGAGGTTGAAAATCTTCATCAAAATTGCCACGTTCTTCCTTTTTTTTTTTTTTTTAGTTATCGCCATCCGCGATCTCCTACTGTTTCCTCGTCTACATCTCCGACACAACACCTAATTTTGATTTCTTTGGTCAATTTAATTTGATTAGGTTTTCAACTGTATCATCATCAATTGATGTCTGTCTGCGTGTCTGCAAAAAGAATTACTGGCAGTGATTTTAGGTTGGTAATTTTATCAAACAGGTGGTGTGCAAGAGAACAGTGATTGACAAATTTTGTTATGGAATAAAAATAATTTTATTTTGTTTTTGGGAGAGCAATTGGGAATCGTATCGGATTATTTCCAAGGAGTCAAAAAGTCCAGTATAATAATATATATACACATAAATCACCATTAACGACTATATATTTCATCCAAATCGCAGAGAGGGAGGAAGGATAAGAACCGGAGAAAACTAACAACTAATAAAAAACCAAAATCGCGAGAGAGGGAGGAGGAAGAAGTGGAGAACTAATAATCATGCTTGGAAATTGGCGTTAAAAATATTAGTTCTCTTTTTTTTTTTTTTCTTTCTTATTAAGTGTAATGACATTTTTACCCTTTTTAAAATTAGTTAAACAATATAAACTGTTAACTTTTTTGGGTTTTTTTCTTTTTTTAAAAGGCTTCTTTTTTTTCTAATAAAAAAGTTTGGGACTTTAAAAGTTAAAAAAAATATTTTGGGATTGAGGTTGCCAAAAGTAAATTTGTTTGGGACTAAACTCACCAATTATTCTAAATATTTTGTAAAATAAAATATTTATAGTATATATAACTCAACCCCACT
This sequence comes from Cynanchum wilfordii, assembly GCA_025388415.1. Classification (NCBI taxonomy): domain Eukaryota; kingdom Viridiplantae; phylum Streptophyta; class Magnoliopsida; order Gentianales; family Apocynaceae; genus Cynanchum; species Cynanchum wilfordii. Next base: position 651,696 of record JAHSUH010005351.1, on the reverse strand, counting down.
AGACCTTTTTGTATCATCTCTCTTTCTGGGCTTCCGCTTCCTCCCCTTCCTTTCTTCTTCCAATTCCAAGATGCCTCTTATAGGTCTCATCTATCTTCGAAGAGGAACTCAAAATGGAAAATCCATAGGTTGTTGAGGACACGTCCGAAGAGGAGGAGGTCGCCGTTTTCAAAGAGGAATTTTTTGGGGTCCATCCTTAGGTTACCGAGTGGAGGATTCGCGGTAGGGAGGTTGAGTAGCGAAAGAAGAGGATGAGGACGTGTCGGATTAGTAGAAGGAGAAGAAAGAGAATTGTCTTTATTATGGATGTTAGAGATAAGTCTATTATTTCAATTGTGGATGGAATAAGGGAATTAGTTATGAAATTCGATTCTAATTCATTTTAGTTCATGGTAAGAGGTTTTAGGTTTCCTAAATTTGAGGAAGAATTTGTAGAGATAGAGATTTCCTAGATTTGAGGAAAAATTTGGGGTTGACTTATATATACTATAAATATTTTATTTTACAAAATGTTTTATATAAATTATTATGGTCTAATGGTAAGTGACCTTGTAGCAAAGCTTGTTATCGCGTTCACATGAACAGTGAAATTACTGTCGGGTATCCTTCTGTTGAACAAGGTAATTTATGTTGCAACTTGGAACTTAAGAGCTCCACTACACCATGTAGACTAGATGTGTATGCTAATGTTAGAAAAACAATATTGACTCAAATTTTTCTATTATTGTTATTATTCCTTATGTTCTTATATCTTATTATTTTCTTTAATTATAATATTTTTATTTTCTTGAAGAATATGGATGATGATATATGTCTCGTTGATAGTGTAACTATTCACACTTTTCTTAACAATAAAAATATTTTATTACAATAAAGATGGGTGAAACATATGTTACTACAATTTCAAGTAGTACAAGAATAATTGAGGGCTCTAGAAGAAAGATTATATTTTACTCAATAGAACAATGCTTTATTTCCATCTAAGTCTCAAAGAAATTTGTCAAACTTTAAAGATATTCGGATATCATGTGTAGACCCTGAATGAAAGAAATGATGAGTACCTTTATAACTACAAGTATTGTTGCAAGTAAGAAAATCATATTAGAAAAATTAAATGTGTTTTCCTCCGGCTTGTACTATACAAAGATAAATACAATTGAAACACATTCAATAAACCAGAAGTTTATTGATTAAAAAATATTTACTATTTGGCATGACCGTTTAAAGCATCTCAATTCAAGTATGATGTGAAAATTTATTGAAAATTCGCATGAGCACTCATTTAAAAATTTGAAGATTTTTCAATCAAAAGAATTTTTTTGTGCTACTTGTTCTCAAGGAAAATCAATTATTAAGCCATCACTAGCTAAAGTTGGAGTTGAATCTCCAATATTTTTAGAAAGAGTTCTGGGTGACATATGTGGACAACTTCAGCCTTCATGTGGACTATTCCATTTTATTTTATTTTTTTGTTCTAATAGACACATCTAGTAGATGGTCTCATGTATGCTTACTATCAACTTGCAACCTAACGTTTGCAAGATTGTTTGCTCAAATTATTAGATTACAAGCACAATTTCTAGATTATACAATTAAATCAATACGTCTAGATAGTGCTTTGGTGAATTCAATTCTCAAACTTTCAATGATTATTGTAAGTCAATTGGTATAAATATTGAAACTTTCGTAGTTCATATTCAAACACAAAATGGGTTAGTTGAGTTATTATTGAAACATCCCCGTAGCTCATATTCATACACAAAATGGGCTTTAGTTTGTAGGGGTGCAATTTCTCATAAAGCATCACTTGTACGTGTTAGACCAACAAATTATCATAAATATTATTATTACAATTAGCTTATGGCCGGGAGCCAAATATTTCCCATTTTAGAATTTTTGGAAATGCAATTTTGTTCCTATAGCTCCACCACAACCCACAAAAATGGGTTATCAAGAAGATTGAGAATATAAGTTGGATTTGGATTTGTGCCAAATAAATTTGGAGTTTTAAATAATAAAATAATAAAATAATATTAATAATAATTTAGATTATTATAATAATTATAAATTTAATAATTTAATATTCTCATATAACTTTTTTATATTGATGTATTATGTTTTAATTTTTTTAGAGGAATAAAAAAAAAGAATTGAAAAACACATTAAAGATTGTGAGCTTTACACAAAAAAAAATTGATTGATAAAAAAATTACTAAAAAATAAGATAAAAATAAAATAAAAACATCTTTCAACAGTAGAAGGGAGAGAATAATAATAAAAAAGAACATAATATAGATTATAAAAAAAAATGAATTTTATTGTTCATTGATGTCAAATTTAATAAATAAATATATAAATGTAACCAAATTTAAATAACTACATAAAATTATTACTATATTTAATAAATATAGTTTAATTTGTTAATAAAATTTCAAATTAGAGGTATATATTTTTTTTAAAAAAAAAATCAATTTTATTGTAATTTTTTTTTTTAATCATCCTAATTTTTACATACAATTCATTTTTTCTTATAAAATTTAATTTAAAATTTTCATTATAAATTTTTTTTTTCTTTAAAATAATATATATGTAATATTTTTTAAAAATAAAAAATAAAAATTCATAATTATAAATTTTAATAATTTATAAATATTCCTAATCTGTCTTTTTCAATATATATTTCTTTTCATATTGGTTAAAAATAATAATATTACATTAAATTTAAGAATTCACTTTTCACGTGGAGGCCATGGTTTAAATGTGCACTTCTTAATCCACTTGCAAAGTATAGATAATAATTTTTTTTATTTCCTATAAAATCAAAATTACAAGAAATACGATTTGAATACAAAAATTATATAATAAATAAAATTACAGGGTCCAATTTTTATGGATCCGATTGTATCCATCAAGGATTCGAGAGGCGTTTTGGAATTAATTTGATTTCTTCCTATGGGCGTTTCGGTATCTCTCAACTTCTCAGCTTCTTGAGTGTGTAGGTGTGTGTGGGTGAGTAACTTTTTTTTAGGAATTTGTCATCTATTTATTGATAAAGTGGATGACATTCAATAGCTACAAAGTTGTCATGTGTCACTCAGGTGAATCTTCCAATATCTAAGGTACTAGAAAGTACCTTAATTACTAATTTAATATTTTAAACACTAATTTTACTCTTCAAAGATTTTTGACTAATTTTTCCTTTTCTTTCTGTCTTAATATTTTCTTAAGACACATTACTAAAATACTTTAAAAAGAATCGACAATAGAATAAGTATAATCAAATAATACCAGGAAATATAATATAGAGTAGAAAACAATAATAATGAAATAAATTTTAATTTTTTTATTTAGAAAAATTATATATATTTCAAATAAACACGTTTAGATGTTTTGTACGAGACCCCAAAAATTTTCAAGTCTTCTTTCTAAAAAAAAAAAATTATCATTTTAATTAATATTCGATTTGCTAAAATTGTTGTATTAACTGATTCAAAATTTTAATTGAATATTCCTTATAAAAATTCGATACTAAGGTATCTTTATTATTACACACTATTAGTTCTGATGTATTTAGTTGTAAAAACAATATCAATTATTCTCCCGCATTCTTAGCACCAACTGCGTATGGACATTAACAGAGTTTGCATTCCAATTTGTTAATCTCAGTCTAACAAAATGCAGAAAATCAGTGGACTGAAATACATCCCCCATATATTCCAATATGTAGGAATCCTAGCTCCGTAGATCTTCTGCGCCAAGAGTTTCTCTGATGCTGCCTGCGTATTGCAATCCTGGAATGATTACACGATCAATTTCAATCTTCTTCTTGGCCAGCATCTTCTTCTTGGCGAGCTTCTTCTTCTTGGCGAGCTTTCGCTGCCACTAATCGCGGTAATGGTTTCCTCATTTCTGAAACCATAAAATAAACTTATATCAGTAGCTAAATTGATATTTAAAAAATTAAAATATTTAAGCATTATATTTATAGTCAATCACCTATTTTATCACTCAATAATAAGTCATTCGATTCTTTTTGATGGAATGTGAAAATCTTAAACCCCAACTGAAAGAAAAGAAAATCAAATAAAAATTAATCAAAAATAAGTAAAAATGACATAGTAATCAAATTAACACAAAAGATGAATTGTATTATTCCAACAATGAACTAAAAAATAAAATTTTTTGGATTTCCATGATTTCTTATAAGAGTTTTACCATCCTCATGTTTACTAGTACAACGGAGGATCCTTGTACAGTACTAATTAACTCAATTTGCCTTGGTAACTTTGACAATTAACATATCAAGTAACCTTTTGGACCTTAGCCTCTAAGTTTTAGAAACTTCCTATCCCTACAACATATTTATTAACTATAGAATTCGGGAAAAACTATTCCATTTGCATGTGATATAAATGCAACTTCCAAGAATCACTTAATCCAGACTACGATTATATTCTCCATCTCTTCTCACAATCTACCAGGTCTCAAGATAGGACAAGAATTGTCCCAAATAAAGTTGAAAACGGTAGTGAAGAATTAGTAAACTGATATTGAAATATAAAATTTATTATTTGCTTTCTTGAGTTCATCAGCAAGACAGAATGAACAGGCTAGTGCCCTCCAAATTCATTCAACTGTAAATAGGATATTTAAAGACAATTAGAGTTCTCAAATTTGGAACCAACTAATATCTTAAAAAGGGCAAAAGCCAAAACTAGATAAAACAATTGAAACGTACATCTTGGCTTTCCATTATGGTGTTAGTGTCATCGGAAGGGAGTAAAAGCTTCATTGTGTAAGCATTATAGCTGCAAAAGGAGAATTTATCATAAGGACAAATAGCTGCAAGCAAGAGCTTATTAGCTAGTCTTAACCATGCAAATAATACTTATTATGTGATTTACAGAAAAAGCAAACCAAAATGGCTAAAACTGATGCACCAAAACTAACAGCAGTGTCTATAAGCAAACTAAACCACAATGAAATGCAAATTAGACAATATTAAGCCCAACATATAGACACAGAAGACTGCATGCACTTTTCTGTCATCTGTTTAATAGTGAAGGTCCTATCTGACCTATTACATGAACATGGAACATAAAGAAGGGCCAAAAACATCATGAAATGAACTTCAGCGTCTTCAGGTTACCAAATAACCATGGTAAAGAAATAAAGGTCAGGAATATCATCTAATAGAATTCAATTTACATTCTCAATGAACAAAATAAAGTAAGGGGAAAAAATCCAACAGATCATTTTAAGTAGGTTTGACTACACTGAATCCATGGGATTCATGAACCAACTCCAAGCTGCAAGTGGTATAGAGAAAATTTATAAAGGAATTCAGGCCAGAAGATATTAAGGACAAGAAGCATACACACCATACCAAAAACCTTCAATAAAAACAATAGTCACCTAATGGTAAAAAATAAGTCATAAGAACTAGTACTCCATAGATTTTCTACACTAACCCCATTTTTTCTGTCCTTTGTTTTCCATATGCATGTGTGTGTTTGTTGGGGGTGCGTTGATCATCAAGAAAAGTGAAAAAGTTCTATTTAAAGAGGCAATCGTTTCTTACATCTTGTCACAACTATCCTCCAGCAGTTTTACCAACTTTCCGTCCAAATTAAGGTCATCTGGCATAGATAAAGAAAGCAGTGACATCCATCCACTACATCTTACACCCGTTCCCTCAATGGTACCAAAAACTGGAACAAGTCAAAAGTATTATGTTCTTGCAAAAGACATAGATTAAAAACAAACATTTCAAGTTGCTCCATTCAAGATTATTAAGAAACTTCACAATATCTAGAGGCAACCAAGACTGTTTATACTGTTTTATGCTTAATTAATATGATAGTGCAAAACATCAATCACCAACCAGCCTTCCATGAACTCCAAATTCCCTTTGGTTTTGATATTACAAACTTAACATGAACAAATACAACAAGTTAAAACTACGGGCTAGAAAAGAGTCCTATGCAGTTTACCATATCCCAAACTAGAAGGCTCTAGTCCTATGTTTCCATGTCCTTTGCATCGAACAAAATTTATAAATAAAAATTTAATGTTTATCAACTTTCAAACTAGAGAAGCAAGACAAAATTTGACAACTCAATCATGTTCATAAACTAAAATTAAGAATTAACAGTTCTCATTGGACTACCACCATACGTCAATATTGTATAAAAGAGATCAATGTTCGTATGATCTAACTAAACAGAAATCCAATGTCATATGAGTAATTAATCACGCAGGGGAGCGGAGCAAATGCAAAATGAACTCACTGTATCCTGTGATTTGGCCTCTAGGCAAATAAGCCACATGACAATTAGCTGGCCACTTTGCCAATTGGTTCATATAGACGAACATGTCAGGCTGAAACAAACAACAAATTATAAGTGCAAAGATGAGAAATGAGTGCCACTTCATTCCAAATTCTACAAAGAAAGCAAAATAATAATGGTATCTTCTCCACGGGAAAATTTCAGAAAGGAATTTGAGTAGGTTGTGAAATGAGGAGATGAATACTGTCATATTCGAAGGTTGTAGATTAGTTGGCCCCATACGGAGTAGGTCGTTGCAGCGGAAACGTCTGAACGTCGTCATCAGGCCGCACCGTCTGTAGGTCTTTGTTAGCTTTCCCTCACCGTCTGGAAAAAATATTTCAGAACTTAAAAAACAGTAGATAGTTTGCGAATCCTTTAAAGTGAAAACTGCAGAATTATCAGTATGCTAAGTGAAGAAAAGTTTGCGAAGGACAGTGAGGAAAAATATCTCCCGTAATTTATGCCAACAATCTAACTAATTAACAGACTTTATAAGTCATCTACGATCGTTTTGGAAGACCAATTCGTACACCGGCGAGGGATTTACAGACACAGATTTCCATGGTCCGCAGTATCAGCTGATTCGGAGACGAATCGGCCAATTTATATCCGCAATGCTTCCTTCTATTTCGGAAACGAGATAACATTTCATATCGGTCACGTATCGTGCGCGATGAACCGATATCTCGCCGAAATTACCGATTTTTAGCGATTTCACCGATATTGGAGAAAAATCATTTATGACAAATTTAAAAAAAAAAAAAAAAAAAAAAAAAAAGAGGAAAGAAATTGCAAAGATTCAGAAAGAACGAAAAACACTGATGAAAGGATTGAAGAAGAAACGAGGTTGAAGGTAAAGAAAGAGAGAAATTACAAAAAATAAAAATAATAACAGTAGCCATTGTCGGAGGAGGAGAAGCGGCGCAAAGAAAAAAAATTGAAAAAGTGTATTTATCACATGTACTTATATTAAATATATATTAATATTATATATTTACCAAAAAAAAAAAAATATATATATATATAGTATATTACATATATATTTGTAATTTTAATATTATAATAGTAATTTTTAGGGTAAACCCAACCCGCTTTCTCACTTGTGGTAGACTCACATCTCACCACTAAGCTAATAATCATTATTTGTTAATATTTGACGTAATTTAAATATATAGTTAAATTTCTACATTTTTATTTTTTTAAATGAGTTTCATATTTTTATTATTCTACTTCTTCTCCTATTCCTCCTCCTCAACACCACCTCCCAAGTCCCACCACCATTATCACAACTCACTTTCAATTTACTTTCCAATGTCAAGCAATTTTCTTTTCTTTTTTTTTTTTTTAAGATGAGTTTCTCATTTCTACAATTCCCCTTATTCTTCTCCTCGACACCACCTCCGACCACTATTACCAACATTATCTTCTTCTCGTTTTCTCCCAAAAATACTAAATTGGTTGATTGTTCAAGCTTACTTTGTTCAAGCTTACTTGAAAAATTATTCAAATTTTCTTGAAAGGAGAAGACAAAAGCAATCGTGGGAGGAAGTGAATGAGCTTTGGTCAAGACAATTTCTGGGTCGATTTCTTTATCCTTCTATCATCATATCCCTACTTTATTCGATGAAAATGGTTGGAGAATTAGAATCTCAAATATGGAAATTTGGGGTGGTAAGGAGGAGGAAGAGGAGAAGAAGAAGGGGAAGAGTAGAAATGAGAAACTCTTCTAAAAAAAAATAAAATAATCGTTGACGGTGGGAAGAAATTGAAAGTGAATTGTGATAATGGTGGTGGGAGGTGGTGTTGAGGAGGAGGAATAGGAGAAGAAGAAGTGGAATAATAAAAACATGAAACTCATTTTAAAAAAAAATTGAATTGGGAGGTTAACTATATATTTAAATTACATCAAATATTAACAAATAATGATGGTTAGCTTAGTGGTGAGAGGCGAGTCTACCACGCGTGAGGACGCTTGTTCTTGAAAATTTAGAAAAGTTCAAGTCAACTCTAAGGGTTTACCCTAATTTGTATATATATATTTTATGGTCGGAACACAAGTTGTAACGGACAGCTAACCACGGGCTCAAAAGGATTTAACTCTCGCGCCCAAAAGTTTTTCTTTTTTTTATTTTTTTGTTTTTTTTCCTCCATAAGAGAGATTGTCAAATTATTCTTTTTATTTTAGTTGGATTGTGGTTTCTTTTATCATTTTTCTTTATCACTCAAAATAATTTTTAAAAAACTTTCCATTTAATCAAAAATCATCTTTTCTTTAATTTGAAATATAAAAATATTTAAAAATTCTAATTATTTTATAAATAACATATATTGTTTGTATGTCCATTAATCTTATAGATTTTAAGCTTTTACTAGCTCTATATAACCCCTATATTTAAACAATTTTGTAACTTCTTTAAAATAATGGAGAGTTATGTATATATTTATATATGTGCATATAAGTTACATATAGTTCATCCATACAAATTTGGGGTTAGTTTATATGTTTTGATATATATATATATATATATGAAATATATAAGAATAAGAATATTCTTCATATTCATTTGATCTCGATATTACTTTTCTTGCTTTTGTTAATAATAGTTTTATAATACGTTATCAATACAAAAATCTACCGATTTAATATATTGTTTGAAGTTGGATTCGAGAATAAATAGTTATGTTATTTATTCTAATGTCAACTCTTATTAAGATTGAATTTATGATTTGTGATTCTTGAAGTTATTAAATGAAATCAGTTTGTCATAAAAATTAGATCTCGAGATTCATCTAACTATGATGGGTCCAACAAATACCATCGGTGTGAAATATTCAATTAATGGAAAAATTATTTAAAAGAAAGATTCGACCACCCGAAGATGGTCGTTTATCCCGAAAGCACGCATAATTTGATTGAATCCACAAGAGATTACAAGATTTTAATCCGTAAATAAATTCTACCATGTTAGAGGAAAAAAAAATTTCTCTGCTTGAATAAAATAAAAAAGTCGACTAACATATTCTAATTCAATTCTAAAAAAAAATATTGTTATAACTCATAATCCCAAAAGAGGTCATGTTTGTAGTTGTGGTATTGGTCATTGATATAGACATATACATATGATTCTGATAAATTTGATTCAAATGCCAAATAATACTACTAACCCGCCAGCTTGAAACTTAAGTGTTACTCCACTATGTGCACTAATGTTGAAAAAACAGTATTTGACTCAAATATTGCTACTCTTATTATTATTATTATTCCTTATGTTCTTAAATCTTATTATTATTTTCTTTAATTATAATATTTTTATTTTTATTTTCTTGAAGAATATTGATGATGATATATGTCTCGTGCAACTATTCACACTATTGTTGATATCTTTACTAAGGGACTTTTGTTGCAACTCTTTGATGATTTTTGAGATAGTCTCAATCTCTCATTTCAACTACATGATATATTAAATATTGCTAGATATCATTAGATTTTAGACAATCTCTTATGTTTAAAAGTAAATATATATTTTTGATTTATTCACATATTTAAAGATATTCTTGATTTTGTAATGATTGTTGTACATTACCATTTTTTTGATATATTTGTGAAATAATACATAAAGGCCAAGGCTAAGTATTCTAGTGTAGAAATTTCATTTCCTTTTTTTTTTAAAAAGTATATATATATATATATATATATATATATATTTTGAAATCTAACTTTTTCAATATATATTTCTTTTCATATTGGTTAAAAATAATAATATTTTTTCAAGACACATTATTAAAATACTTTAATATTGACATAAATTCTAAATTTTTATTCAGAAAAATTATATATATTTCAAATAAACCCGCTTAGGATGTTTTATTGAAGACTCCGTCATCCCTAACAGTTGTTTTTTATTTAAAAAAAATAAATATATATATATATATATATATATATATATATATATATATATATATATATATATAAAAAATTTAATATTCTAATTGCTAAAATTATTGTATAAACTGATACAAAATTTTAATTGAATATTCCCAATAAAATTCGATACTAAGGTATCTATATTAGTACACACCGTTGATTCTGACGTATTTAGTTGTAAAAGAAGTATCAATTATTGTCCCCCATTGTTTGCATCAACAACGTATGGACATTAGCAGAGTTTGCATTCCAATTTGTTAATCTCAGCTAACAAAATGCAGAAAACCAGTGGACTAAAATATACATCCCCCATAAATTCCGTCATGTAGGAATCCTAGTTCCGTAGGAGATCTTCTGCGCCAAGAGTTTCTCTGATGCTGCCTGTGTATTGCAATCCTGGAATGATTACACGATCAATTTCAATCTTCTTCTTGGCCAGCATCTTCTTCTTGGCGAGCATCTTCTTCTTGGAGAGCTTCTTCTTCTTGGCGAGCTTTCGCTGCCACTAATAGTGGTAATGGTTTCCTCATTTCTGAAACCATAAAATAAAATTATATCAATAGTTAAATTGATATTTAAAAAATTAAAATATTTAAGCATTATAATTATAGACCTCACCTACTTTATCACCCAATAAAAAGTCAGTTGGTTTTCTTGAATGGAATGCGAATATCCTAAACCCCAACTGAAAGAAAAGAAAAGAAAAGAAAAGAAAATAAAATAACAATTAATCAAAAATAGGTAAAATGACATAGTAATCAAATTAACACAAAAGATGAATGTGTTATTTCAATAATGAACTAAAAAAATAAAATTTCTGGATTAATAATTTCTTGTAAGAGCTTCACCATTAAGCTTGTTTCACCATCCTCGTTTTTACTAGTACAACGGAGGATCCTTGTTCAGTACTAATTAACTCAATTTGCCATTGTAACTTGACAATTAACATATCAAGTAGCCTTTGGGACCTCAGCCTCAAGTTTTAGAAACTTCCCATCCCTACAACATTGTGATATTGGACTTTTTACTCTCTTGTTTATTATGGTTTAAATACCCAACAGGTGGAAATTCTTAATTCAATGAGCTTCTATAGAAGAATTAATGCAAAAACTGGTAACCCACATCATGCAAGGCCTAATTAAGATATCTAAAGAGTGTCTTTTCCAAGAAAAATCTGCCTAAGCCTCTCCAAAAAAAGCTTGTGCAGATAATCCATATACTTTCTCAAGCTACCATGCCTCAAGCTAGGACAAGAATTGGCCAAATAAGGTTGAAAAAGGTAGTGAACTGATATTGAAATATAAAATTTATTTATTTCCTTTCTTGAGTTCATCAATAAGACATGAATGAACAAGACAATGTCCTCCAAATCCATTCAACTAGAAAAAAGATATTTAAAGACAACCAGAGTTCTCAAGCTTGCTACCAACGAATATCTTGAAAAAGGAAAAAAAAAACCAAAACTAGATTAGACAATTGAAACGTACATCCTGGCTGTCCCTTATGGTTTTAGTGTCATCGGCAGGGAGGAAAAGTTTCATTGTGTAAGCATTATAGCTGCAGAAGGAGAATTCATCATTAGGAAAAATAGCTGTAAGCATGACTTTACTAGCTAGTTTTAACCATGCAAATAATAATTATTATGTGATTTACAGGAAAAGCAAACCAAAATGGCTAAAACTGATTTATCAAAACTAACAGCAGTGTGGATAAGCAAACTGAGCCACAATAAAATGCAAATTAGACAATATTAAGCCCAACATATAGGCACAGAAGACTCCATGCACTTTTCTGCCATCTGTTTAAGGCCCTATCTGAACTATTATATGTCCTTGGAACATAAAGCAGGGCCAAAAACATCATGAAATGAACTTCAGCCTCTTCAGGTTACCAAATAACCTTGGTAAAGAAAGAAAGGTCAGAAATATCATCCAATAGAATTCAATTTACACTCTCAATGAACACATGTAAAGTAAGGTGAAACATATCCAACAGATCATTTTAAGTAGGTTTGACTACACTGAATCCATGGATTGGTGAACCAACAACTCCAAGCTGTAAGTAGTATAGAGAAAATTTATAAACGAATTCAGCCAGAAGATATTAAGGACAAGAAGCATATACACCATACCAAAAAGTTTCAATAAAAACATTAGTCACCTAACAGTAAAAAATAAGCCATAAGAACTAGTACTCCGGAGATTTTCTATACTAACCCCATTTTTTCTTTCTTTTCTTTCCATATGCATGTGTGTGTTTGTTGGGGGTGTCTTGAACATCAAGAAGAGTGAAAAAGTTCTATTTAAAGAGGCAATTGTTTCTTACATCTTGTCACAACAATCCTCCAGCAGTTTTGCCAACTTTCTGTCCAAATCAAGCTCATCTGGAATAGATATAGAAAGCAGTGACATCCATCCATTACAGTTTACACCCGTTCCCTCAATGGTACCAAAAACTGGAACAAGTTAAAAGTATTATGTTCTTGCAAAAGATATAGATTAAAAACAAACATTTCAAGTTGTCATACTCTGAACATGGAAACTGAAGAAAAATTATCTTAGTGTCTTCTCCCTGGTTGCACCCATTTTAAGATAGTGTTACTGGGGACAAAAGAAAGTGATAAATAGGAGCTTAAGGTCATATATGGTGATTATGAGAGAGAATTTTATGCAAAGAGCAGAGAAAAGACCAAAAGACATATTCAGGTCATGAGGCATAAAATGCAATAAAGCCAAGTGACATATAACTTAAGGCGATAGACTTTAAGTTTCCCCTGGGGGTGGAAAGAAGGATCTCTGGAACCAGCAGATTTGCTCCATTCAAGATTATCAAGAAACTTCACCCTATCTAGAGGCAACCAAGACTGTTTATACTGTTTTATGCTGAATTAATATGATAGTGCAAAACATCAATCACTAACCAGCCTTTCATGAACTCCAAATCCCCTTTGGTTTTGATATTGCAAACTTAACATGAACAAATACAAGAAGTTAAAACTACAGGCTAGAAAAGAGTCCTATGCAGTTTACCATATACCAAACTAGAAGGCACTAGTCCAACAAGATTTGACCATCATGATCAGTAAAGCTACGCTTCCATGTCCTTCGCATCGAACAAAATTTATAAATAAAAATTTAATGTTTGTCACCTTTCAAACTAGAGAAGCAGGACAAAATTTGACAAACTAAATCATGTTCATAAACTAAAATTAAGAATTAACAGTTCTCATTGGATTTCCACAATACGTCAATTTTGTATAAAAGAGATCAATGTTCATATGATCTAAACTAAAAAGAAATCCAATGTAATATGCGTAATTAACCACGCAGAGGCGCAAACGAGAAATGAACTCACTGTATCCTGTGACTTGGCCTCCCGGCAAATAAACCACATGACAATTAGCCGGCCACTTTAACAAGAGGCTCATATAGATTTGTATGGTGTGCTGAAACAAACGCCAAATTATAAGTGCAAAGATTTGAAATGAGTGCCATTTCCATTCCAAATTTCTACAAAGAAAGCAAATTAATTATAATATCTTCTCCACGGGAAAATGTTAGAAAGGAATTCGAGTAAATCACGGGTAGTGAATGAGGAGATGAATACTGTCATATTCATAGGTTGTAGATTAATTGGCCCAAAACGGAGTAGGTCGTTGCAGCAGAAACGTCTGAACGTCGTCATCGAGCCCCACCGTCTGTAGTTCTTTGTTAGCTTTTCCTCACCGTCTGAAAAAAATATTTCAGAACTTCAAAAACAGTAGATAGAGAACAAAAAATAATTTGTGAATCCTTTAAAGTGAAAACTGCAGAATTATCAGTATGCTAAATGATGAAAAGTTAGCGAGGGAGAGTCACGAAAAATATCTCCCGTTATTTATGCTAACAATCTAACTAATTAACAGACTTTATAAGTCATCGACGATCGTTTTGGAAACCCATTTCGTACACCGGTGAGGGATTTACAGACACAGATTTCCAGAGGATTCCGGGCTCAAAAGGATTTAATTCTCGCGCCCAAAAGTTTTTCTTATTTTTTATTTTTCTCCGAAAAGAGAGATTGTCAAATTATTCTTTATATTTTAGCTGGTTATTGGTCTCTTTTATCATTTTTCTTTATTAGTCAAAATAATTTTTTAAAAACTTTCAATTTAATCAAATGATCAATTAATTCATTCATTTAAAAAAAAAAAATCAATTAATTCATTTATAAACAAATAAGTGTATAAGGATGTAAAAACTAAATTAAAAAAAAAAAAAAAAAAAAGAAAGAAGTCCAAACTCGCCAAAATCGAATTTCAGATAAAAGTCTAATTTCTTTATATTTTATTGTCTGTCTGACTGTCTCTTAAGAAATTCCAGAAAGTGCTTATTTAAAAAAAAAAAAAAAAATTCCAGAAAGTAGATGAGAAAGGCAAAAGAGGAACGCAAGCAAGAATGCCATGTATGAACATTCACTGGTCATCATATGATGCATTCAGATTCCGCAAAGAGAAAAATTTGAAGGTCAATCTATCGAATTTTCCGTCAAGAACTCAAGTACTTTATTGTTCAAAATCTTGTGCTGCTGAAATTGATGATGATAGGCAGAGCTCAGTAAGGATTCTTCCTTTGCCACACCATGTCAAGACTATTACAAGCACGACAAACCCATTTGTGAAGCACTGTGTCAAGCTCCGTCAGAGTTCTTCTTATCGCCATTCTCATGGTTCAGTTCTTCTGGTGGGCTCTACTCCTATAAGGTCTCGGAAAGGTTTTTTTTTTTTTTTTTTTTTTTTTCCCCCCTTTTTCCCCTTAATTATGTTTGTAGTTTGGTGGTCTATTGAAATGAATTTTCTGTTTTATATTCTTTTTTTTTTGGCCAATTTTTTTTTCTTATTTCTATGTGGGAAATTAGTGTTTGTATCTATGCCTATGTCCATCAATGGACAAGGGTTATGTAAAGTTTACTGTCTGCTCTTTCAGGTTCCTTTCTAGGTCAAAACTTATATGCTTTGGAATTAGTCTATCTAAAGGAGAAACTTCAAGATTATTTCAATCTGTGATTGATCCTTTGTGATTACTTGCATTCTTTGCTTAGGTTTTGTTTCAATCTTATTTGGACAGAAAGAAATGGTTATCTTCCCTTTAATCAATGGGCATTCAAAAGCTTAGTGGAAAGAAACATAGATTTTTGTTTAGTTTGATTAATCAAAATTGAGCTGCATCTCAAATTTTTACTTGTCAAATGAATCTAGGTATTTTCTTGCCTGTCCTTTTATTTCATTTGGTTTCTATTTCCATCTAATGGATATCCTATCTCCTGTTTTCTATGCTATTTAACTACTTTATAATAATACAAACCCATTCAGAAACTCGAAGATCTTTTTGACTTATAGAATGTATCAGTGCCATCACTTTCTTTCTTCATTCAAGAAGATGTGCTCTGGTTCAGCTGTGTGTGTGATAAATAAATAGTATCTGAAATTTACTTTTGGCAGGGAACTATGTAGCTTTCAAGGGAAAACAGATGATGGACCTACCATGATAGAATGCATACTTGTTCTTGAAAATGCTAAGATTCCTAAAGACCTAACTGGTGGTTTTGTCCGCCATGTCATTGTCAGCTCGATGGTGATGAAGAAACTCTCAGGGCTACAATCAACTGATGGTCTTGACATGGTTGCAGTGGCTAGTATTCCTTCCACGTTCCTCAATTTGGAAAACAACCTGCAAGAAGAAGATTGTTCGACATGGTATCCTTTTCCGCATCGAATTCTAGTCCTTGATGGAATTCAGGTTTCTCTTCAACTTTTATGCCAATAGTACTCACATTAGATTGAGGTTGATCTTTCATTTTCCTTTACATGTTAAATAAGTTTCTGTTTATCGTAAATGTAGAAAGTTCAGTGTGGATGGAACTTTTACTACAAAGAATCAAAAGTAGCTTACATATGAGCTCCATTATGGAGCATTTTTCTGCTCTTCAGAGACAATTCTGTGGTCACTGATAGACTTTTCCTTCTGTGAGATCATAAACCAGACCATTTGTGAATATTAAGGCTGAGAGCGTCTCTCTGGACAGTCTACAGCTTCGAAGTTGTAGATAATCTGTCTTTCTCCCTTCATTAATCTTGACCAATGGTTCCTTGAAGGCATTCAGGTTGGCCTGAGGACTTCTAGTACCTAGAAGATGCCATTTTGTAATCAATAAATATAAATTATCAAATTGAAACTTTATTAGCCTTTTCATGGTTTAGGAAAATGTTCGAAATACAAGATCTAATATATGAACAAACTATATCTGATAACTTGAGATAGTAGGAGTTCTTTTCATGTTTTTCAGTAAGCAGTATTTATCAAGTTCTTGGTGAATAAGAAATTATCTAAAATACCGTTAACTGCAGGACCCGGGTAACCTTGGAACGCTTCTGAGATCAGCACTGGCATTTAGATGGGTAAGGAAAACTTCCCTTATTGGATGGATTCAAAAATTTCTTCATTGACAAGAACTGTATTTATGGTTGCATTTGATTTGATGTCCATACTATGCTTATTACATTTTGATATAATTACAATCTTGTGGATGTGTCTAGTGGCAAAATATATGCAATAGTGTCAATTATTGTGGCTTAATATTCTGAGAAAATTTTCAGTGGGGTTCTGCTGCCTTATCTGTAAATGAAAATTCTATAACTTAATTTTGATGTGATTGTTCATATATCTTATTTTAATCGATGGGACCGAATTTTGATTATGAATTTGAATCTTGACTCACCAGATTATTATTTCTGATGATTCTTTCCCATTGGCATACGTATTGTTCTTTTTGACTTGGAAGAAACTAAAGGACACAAAATATTTTGTGGTTTTTCCATAGGATGGTGTCTTCTTACTCTCTGGTTGTTGTGATCCATTCAATGAGAAAGCACTGAGAGCGAGTCGAGGTGCCTCCTTTCAGCTTCCTATAGTTTCTGGTGAATGGGCACATTTACAATCTCTAAGAAAAGAATTCCAAATGAGAATTTTTGCTGGCCATCCTGCAAGCAGTGAAGACGCGAGACTTGTTTCCGCACTTTCTCAAAGTTTTGCAGATTCTTTGTCAGAGACTCATTTGTGCCTTGTATTGGGTGCTGAAGGAAGTGGCCTTTCCGAGAGAAGTAGACAAGAATCTGAACTAATAAGTATACCCATGGCAGCAGATTTCGAGTCTCTTAACGTTTCAGTAGCTGGTGGGATATTCCTTTACATGCTGCAGCCACAGACCAGCAATTTGAACTGATTTTTCGTGTACATGCTCCTTCCTGAATGATGTTCATTTCATACAAGCAACTATTTTCCCTCACTCCTGTGCTGGATCCACAGAAAGCAGTTTCAAAGCAGCTATTATCCCAATGGAATCGAGAACTAATATTTCCCAGGTACATACAGGGTTCCATGTCTTTATTCTTGATGGAAACTTCTTCCATCCACGCGTTTAAGTTTTCTTACATCCCACCATTGTTTTCAATCCTGCAGCATGTACAACTGGGAACCAAGGTTCTGCACATGAAAATCAGAAGGATCATCTGAATCGTTCCCCAACACTCAGCTGCATAATGACAATAGAAGAAGAGATCCTACTTTTGCCTGGGTTTGAGTTTCTATTTCTCCAATGTGTGTCTGGGTAATATTAAGTCAGAAAAAAAAAAAAAAAAAAAAAGAACACTGTTTTCGTTATCTTTCCACCCTTTTTCTTGAAGGGATCTTTGGATTGTAATTTAACATTTTAGACTTCTCGGTAATAATTATACAAATTTTCATTGTTTTAGTATAATAGAATTCGCAAAGCAAAGTGAGTTTTGAAATATGTGAGTGCTACATATGAGAGACAGTGAGTTTTGCACTCTCATTGATGCCATATAAGAATTTTGCAATTTCATTGTGAGTGCATTTTTGCAATCTTACTATTAGCGTTATATAATAGGGTTAAGAGCCAATGAGAACGTTATATAAGTGATAAAGTGATGCTCTTTATCAAAATAATTGTACTGAATTTAAATTAGTTTTTTTTTTCTTTTGAGAACCAAAAGGAAGTGATATATTATATAATGAAATTTAAATTAGTTAAAACTGTAATTTTAGATATTTTTAGTAATGTCCTAAAAATTCTACATACATATTATTATAAATATTTGATAATAATATCTGTTTCATCATTTTCAATTGCGGTACCGGCGTGCATGAATAAATCTAATGGAATAAAATAGCGGTAAAATAGAAGCCCTCTTTAAAAATTATATACAAATCTTGGCTGTGTAACCACCTCCGCCCTCACTTCCCACCTCTGTGCCGTCGTCCACCGTCATAGCAGCAGAGAGCCAGCTTATATTCCGGCTGCAGCAGAAGCTATTTCCCTTTATTCTCTGATTAACAATCGAATCTTCCCATTGATATTGTATTCTAGTAATCGAATTACTCCAGAAGTATCAGTATCAGTAGATTTGCCACCCGGCCCCGGCAATGTCGGCGGTGAAAAACCTACAAGCATGCCCACGTAGTCTAGTTTTTACTGTGAAAGTCGCCCTTGCTATCCTCGCTCTTTGCACCATCATTTACCCTTCTCTTAAACACCTTCGCTCTTCTTCTCTTACTCAATCTCTACAGGAACACAGCTCTCTGGTGGTAAGATCCCAAAAAATTTCATGTGAATTTCACAGAAAAAATCTGATTTCCTGTTGCTTATCATAAAAACTTTCCCCCCTCTTTTGACATTTTTAGGTTATTGATCATGCCACTCCTGTGGGTACCAATGCACAACCGAAGTCAAAGGTAACCGTGGAGCAAGAGGATGAGGATGTAAGTGATGAAATTCGGGATGTGAAGGATGAAATTTCGGATGTATTTCATGTGCCGGAGGTGTTTAGGTTGAATTATGAGGAGATGGAGAGGAAGTTTAAGGTGTATATATACCCAGATGGAGATCCCAAGACTTATTACCAGACACCTAGAAAGCTAACTGGCAAGTATGCAAGTGAGGGCTATTTTTTTCAGAACATTAGGGAAAGTATGTTTGTCACTGGTGATCCGGATCAGGCACATTTATTTTTCATTCCTATCTCTTGTCATAAGATGAGAGGAAAGGTGTAGTTTTTTTGTTTTTTGTTTTTTTTTTTTCTGTATTGTTTCTTTACATCGGAATTTCTTTTTCGTTTCTATATTTGGCTTTTAAGGGGCAGATAGGAGCTGAGTTGTTAAGTTGCTGAATTCTTTGTTTGCTGCATTTACATCTTTTCTTACTTCTTTTCTCAATCTTATTTTGGTAGATGATTGCTATTTGCTACTCTTAGAAAGGAACATTAAAATCTGACTTCTCTGTGCTAAATGAGTATTAGGGTACAGCAAACAGATGTATTATGGGGTATTGGGATGGAAATATTTTCATGAATGACATCCTTATGGATGTATAAGGTTTAAGTTATCCTTTCTCTTAGGACACTACATTGTTATGTGAGCTAGATACTAGTATAGCATAACTTGAAGGCAACATCTATGGTAGGTATATTTGCGTTTAGTTTTATTGTCTAATAGTTTCCTATATAGTTCAATTTTTCATTACACATAGGCATGTAATGATGGGTTATGCTTTACCCTGTCATTATTTTGCAATAAATGTGTATATGATATTGCCTGGAACACTTTCCACAGTATTCTGTAACCTAGAAAAATAGATGTCTAATTAAAGTTCCTGTTAATATGCAACAAAATTTCTATTCTGGTTAACTTTCGCTGAAAGTTTTAAACTATTTCAATTTTTCTTCAAATATTTAGCCTGGATATGTATTTTTCGATACAGTTTCTTAAATGAAAATTTCAAGTAATTGTTATATCTCAATGTGCTGATTGACTTCCATATGATGCTGCTGTTATAATTTACATTTTACCATAGCATGATGGTTTTGAATGACCTGCAGGGTACTTCTTATGAGAACATGACCATAATTGTCCAAAATTATGTTGAGGGCTTGATAGCTAAGTATCCTTACTGGAATAGGACCCTTGGTTCTGATCATTTCTTTGTTACCTGTCATGATGTTGGAGTGAGGCCAACTGAAGGGCTCCCTTTACTTGTAAAGAATTCAATCCGGGTTGTGTGTTCCCCCAGCTATAATGTAGGATTTATTCCCCACAAAGATGTTGCTTTGCCTCAAGTGTTGCAGCCGTTTGCCCTCCCATCTGGGGGAAATGACATTAAGAACAGGTATTGATAATCTCC
Source organism: Cynanchum wilfordii (assembly GCA_025388415.1). Classification (NCBI taxonomy): domain Eukaryota; kingdom Viridiplantae; phylum Streptophyta; class Magnoliopsida; order Gentianales; family Apocynaceae; genus Cynanchum; species Cynanchum wilfordii. The sequence continues at coordinate 631,206 of JAHSUH010005351.1, read as the reverse complement.
TAACTCATAGGGCTTATCTATGCAACACATGTTCATTCAATACACCTCGTTCCTTATTTTGCATGATATTTCCTGGATCCTTTCTTAAATCTTCAGTTTGATGCGCTTTAGCTCCTCTACTCCTTCAAATCTCCATTTTCCTGTTCTTTGTGTTAGGAGGCAGTAGGACAGGGGGAGCTGGTGAACTGTATTTCGTTTCCTTATTGTACTCTACGGGGTGGATATCTAGAAGTATAGACATGGCTTGGCAACATATTCCTATTTCCTAACAGGATAGTAAAATGAGACACTTCAGAAGTGCTTCTATCATGTTAGAGGCTTAAGTGCAATAATGGTTACTTTCTTTCTTTTAATCATCTTAGGGTACAATTTGTTTATTAGGAGTTTTCTTATTTATTTTATTCAATTTTCTTTTTGCAATTTGCCAAAATTTTCAATTCTAGATGTTCTAGTAATAGTTCAACTTTTCAGGTTAGTTCACCTCCCTATTTTTTGTCCCAATCCTATTCCACCATGGAGTATGAGAATCTTCCAGGATAGCTGCTTATCTCCCTCCTACAATATAGAAAGATAAAAATTCTTAGAGAAGTGCATTTAGCAAAATTGTTTTGCTTGGGAGATCTTTCTGCAAAAGCCTTACCTGAGGTTCTCTTGTGCCGTATCCATACATCAGACCTTAATTGCACTAGGCTGTCAGCAAAATTAATGGTTTAGTTGTTGCTTTTTTAGGCATTAGTTACATGTTTTTATTTTCTTGTGCCTTTTGGAGGTTGGGTAAGTGTGCTCCTCTACTTTTACTTGATTGGGTCAAGCTCCTAAGAGAGAAAATTGGTCTTTTATTTAAACAAGCATGACTATTCAACTTTTCTATGTGAATATTTATTCGTTCCATAGCTTGATTACCTTTACCCTATTTGTACTGTAACATTCAACTTTTTTTTCTCTTTTTTTTCTTCTTGTGATCTAATTCATAACCTTGGGCAGTTAGATTCATATTACATGTATAAGACTGCTTATATTGTTCATCAAACTTGGGAGTACCCCTTCCTTTCACTTCGGATTTTTTTATGGAGCTTCTTCACTTTGGATGGTTTGAATTGGTCTCTATTAAACTATTCAGGATTGATTTGAGTTGAAAGAACAAGATCTTACTATATTTTAAGAACCAATTTTAGGCTTGATCATCTAAATGTCAAGTTCAAATTCCTAGTATTAGGCAACATTGAAAGTAGATATGGAAACTCAAAACCGTTTGAGCACGATATCAACTATCGAATATCATGAATTACTATGATTTATATTTATTGTTAGGAAAATTTTCTGATTCAATCTCCTAACTATTTATTGTTCTCCATGTTCCTAAATCTTTTATTTTAAACAAATTGATACTTTATCTATTTTTTATTTTCCCAAATTGATCCATCTTTCTTTGTCGCCTCAAGACACAATTATTTTAATATCCCAGATATCTTAAATTCAAAATTCAATAAAATAAATATCTTGTGTTGGGAAAGACATGAAACAAGAAGACTTGTATTGGTCACGTGTAGAAAAGTGACCAGAAGGACCAACATAGGGAAATAAAAAATAGATAAAGGATTATTTTTTTTGAAATCAAAGATTTAAGACCAACCTGTAGAAACCAATATAGTTAGGGGATTGAACCGGAGAATTTTTCTTATTATTTTATGTAGGGTATGTTTTTAATTTCATTGTGAATATTGAAGTTCAAGATTGAATTAGTTCTGCCAGCTAAATGTTCGGATTGAAGTTCAAATCGAGAATAAGCTTGAAAATCCTAATATATACAATTAAACTCAAACTTGGTATTTCCTATATAATCATAATAATCATACACTTATTGTATACAAATGCATATATTGTTTCTTTCACACTCCTAATGGTGGATCCCCAATTTAGTGTAGGGAGAGCCTCTTTCAATTAAAGGCACATTTTCTTTAATGTTTATATTTTCTTTTGCAGGACAACTCTTGGTTTCTGGGCAGGTTCAAGGAACTCAAAAATTAGAGTTATTTTAGCACGTGAATGGGAGAATGATACGGAACTTGTTGTTTATGGCAGCCGAATAAACAGGGCTACCGGAGAATTGGTGTATCAAAAACAATTTTATAAGAGCAAGTTCTGCTTTTGCCCTGGAGGCTCCCAAGTCAATAGTGCTCGAATAACTGATTCCATACATTATGGATGTATTCCTGGTAACAATTGGAGTTTCTTTATGCTCCTGAAACTTATATTCTACCTTTGGTTGTTCCTCTTTGTTTTCCAAGTTTGGTCCCATAGTACGACTAAGATACATGTTGCTATTGTTGTGATTTTAAGTGTTCTTAAGTGTAAATTTTGTTTCTTGCTCTTCAACAAGCATAAGAAGCATCAAAGTTCATGGTTCAGGGTGTACGGATCACAGGGTTTGAAGTCATCTTATTGTACTTTATGTTTGTTCTCTTATTTTTCCTTCATGCCTGCTGTCTTGTGTATGTTGTTTTTTTTTTCTTTTTTTTTTTTTTTTTTTTTTTTTTTTTAATTTTTTGATATGTATTTATCTGATATATGGTTTTGCACAATAAAAGGTTAGATGCAATCCTACTGTCTTCAAGATTTCTAGGTAGTCACTTGCTTGCTTTGATGCAAGTAATGGAAATGTAAAGGATAACAAGCCTAGTCAACTTCTCACAACTGTTCTCTCCATACTGCTTTGATCTTACTACCCTTTGCTTCTCCCATCAGTTTGGATCCGGAGACTATAGTTGATGTGCCACTTTCACGGTGGCATTGAGCAAATAATTACTGATCTATGAATTAATTAAGATCCTTCTAATTGTAAGTATGTGATTAATATAGTTCTCTGTGACAGCCAAACTTCTGCATTTTTGTCTAAGTTGTGTGATTAAAACACTGATGCTGTGATAATGAGTAAATTTTACTGAGCTCTTGGGAAGGATCTTGTGTTGTTTTACATTACTTGTAGAAGATGAGTCTATTTTCTGGAAGTTATGTGAGTATTGTGTTACATTACAGATATATAGATGACATTCATAGTCAATGAATATCTCTGTCCTTTCCTGACTATTTGTGGATTATTTTTCTTGCAGTGATATTGTCCGACTACTATAATTTACCATTCAGTGACATCCTTGACTGGAAGAAATTCTCTGTCATTCTCACAGAGAAAGATGTTTATCAGCTGAAGCAAATCCTCAAAAACATAACACAAGAAGAATTTGTTATTTTGCACAACAATCTAGTCAAGGTATGACTTCTTTTCATCAGAATAGTCAATCTTGCTTGCATTGGACTTCTGAAGTACTCAAGATACTCTTTTATTTTTCTCAAGGATTTTCTTTTTTCTTTTTTATATATATTATATTTTTTTAATTTCCCCTTTTTGGCTGGGGATGAGGGCTGCTTGTGAAGTTTCAGTTCCTGAATGCCTTGATCTTCCTTGATAAACATGACTCTTCTCATGCACATTTTAGTAGAATGAAGTTAAATACATAATATATATAATATTTGTACTTATATGCGTATTTCTGTTTATATGTATATATATATATATATATATCAATGTCTCAACTAAGAATAGGATTGAAAGTGTTATTGTCATTGGTGTTAACAAAATTTTTAATGCAGATTCAGAAGCATTTCCAGTGGAATACGCCACCTGTCAAATATGATGCTTTTCATATGGTCATGTATGATCTTTGGTTGCGCCACTATCTGATCAAATACTAAGAAACGTGTTGAATGCAACGGACTTGCCTGATAGCTGGGTGGGGATCACTGACTATGTTATAACAATTGTAAATTTCCTCTGAATAGTTCATACTTCTGTTTTCTCTAGGTACTAGTTTCATCCTGGGGTGGCCTACACTAAGTTTAACACTGGTCAAGAGGTGGTAGGTACAATGAGTTCATTCCTCCTTGTAAGTTTCTCTTCTTTTTCGGGTATTTCTGGAGAAACTCTTGATTATTTGATTTGTACAAAAACGTGATGAAAGTGCATGATCATTGAATTACTGTGGAAGCAATTATAGAAAGCGTAGTAGAATTACCATTATTGATCCTCATATTTACTAATGAAATTGAACACAAGAAGTTCAATCCTTGCCCAGCATTTAGATAAATATAAACTTGGTTTAAGGAGACGTTCTAAGTGCAAATGATAATATCATCCATTTCAATCTCTTCCCTACTTGGGATGTTGCTGAAGCCTGTTCTTTCTTGAGTTTCTGAGTGGTGGTTCTCACTGATTTCTGTACCAGAATCTGTAAAATCTTTAACAGGGGTTTCTGGCTTCAGGGTCAGATATGCCAATGTTGCTAGATACAGCATCGTTAAAGGAAAAATTAGAAGCCCCAAGATGATGCTTGCAGCCTTGGGCATCTTGGTGTTTGTTAGCCACCCCACCAAACTGGTGCTCAGGAAATATATGTTGATCCCAATTGAACAAGCTCCCAGGAGCCATGCGACCAGAGACACCTGAAACATTGTCAAATTTTTTACTGAGAGAAAAGTCTCAATCAAACCAAAAGAAATATGATGATTACGGGGTTAGAACTGGAAAAATCATGACAGTTATAGCAAATTCAAAGGTTGATTAGTCAGAAGCTCACCATCTTAGAGCTCCTGTGCTGCCCCATTTTAGCATGGCTGCTGGTGAATCTTAGAAGTGGTATTAACGCAAAAGGTAGCTCAAAGGATAAGATCATCTGGGAGTCACAAGTAAAAATGTTTCAGTCTCATCAAATTATTATTTCTAAAATAATTAAATATGATAATGGACATTACAGAAGCAATGATGATTAGCTTTGCTGCTCCAGAAGATCCACCTATAATACAAGCCACCAAGCTTGGAGCAATGGCTATGCATCTGGTCAACAGATTTCTCAACCAGAGCTTCATTTTCAATTCCAAGAAACCCTGAAAAGCAAGTTTAACTACAATTATTACTAATAAAATAATGATACTTGATTTAGCTTAATTGTTACGTTTGTATTGCAGGAGATGGAGATCTCGAGCGACTAAAACAGGGACATGGAATTGATAGCCAAATATATATGCATGTAACCTGCATAATGTACTGTCCAGCATAGGTTCCAGTTACAGTTGAACTCTGACCTGAAGCAAGCAGAGACACAGCATAGAGCTTTGAGCTCCACTTACCCAGAGCATCCTGCAGCATCAATATCAGATAAATGTTTTGAAGAATTCTTAGCATGTTATGCTCTCAAATGGAGAATATTAACTGGAAATCCCACAAAAAGGATTACCTTGAGCAAAAAAGAAGCAGATTCCAGGGTGATATTTTCACAATATCTCTTGCTCTCTGTAGAGATATTTGGAGTTGAGCAAACACTACCACTGACTGATATTACTGCAATATTTATGACCAGTGCTACCAGAAGAGCTAAACCGCTTTCTAACATGAAGTACTTCCTGGCATTCTGTTAAAAGGAAGATGCGGACAACTAATCTCATGCCAGGAAACCAACCAAATAAACTACAGATTATTAACTAGTTATTAGTGACCTTGATTCCATCGATAGAACGTGGTATTTTTCTTGATATCACAAGAGCTGAATGAAGAAATAGGTTGTGACTGCAGTTACAAAAATCTCAAACAACATCAGTTGATTGATCGAAATATAATATTTAGTTCGAAAAAGTAATATAATTATAAGAGGAAAGATATCCTAAAATAAATTTGTAGGGGGTGGAGGACAAATTTTACGGCATGATTAGAGCTCCTATAAGAGCGACAGCATCCCTGGTGGCGCTTCCAGACTTCAGTTTAGGGATGAACATTCCCATAAAAACTTCTTTTGGGTCAGGCTTCGCATGCACTATCACAGAGAAGAAGCAACCGCCTACCACCAATACCAGTATTCCTATTGCAAATTCCAGCTTCCTTATCTGCATACATATATATATATATATTATGCCATTTAATTAGCATCTCTTGGAAATAATGGCAAACCCTTTTCTCTTTTTCCATAATCTTTAAACTTAATTTTTTACTTTCTAATTAAAACAAATTTCTCTATGGAAGTTCCTCGTGAAAAATCGATTCTTCTTTCATTTGTAGTAATTTGGAGGTAATATTTATTTCCCCGTTTGTCAGAGTATATATTACTGTGGATTTTTTACCAAAAAATATATATATATATATCTTCTTTGATTTGAAATTA